>MU129406.1:0-17784 GCA_014904985.1 Hydnum rufescens UP504
ACCGACCGCAACACCAGATCAGGAAAGCGAGAGGATCTGCTCCGCGCATTGACGAATTGGCTGGACTTCTGGCATGGCTGCTACTAACCTTTGTCGTCGGTTCTTTGTTTTCAGCTAATGCCAATGAGAGCTGATTGCATTGTCCTCCGTCAAGGTAACTGGGAGCTGGGGCTCTTTGATGGAGGCCTCGAAAGCAATGTCAGGGACCAGAAAGGCTGAAGGAGATGTTCACATCTCAATCAAATAGAACCACCGACAAAGGAGGAAATCTGTGAAATAAAATAATGTTTCTGATCACATTCCCTATCTGTTGATGAATCTTGTTGAGAAGATATTGTGATCTCCAGTGTAGCAGTTCACTGCAGCTGGAACAAAGGGAGGGATTAATCCTTAGGTTGGAAAACAATACCTCTATAGTCATTCCATCATTTCCAAGCTTTTCTGACACCAAAACATGCCATACTGTATCTAGGTCTGGGTGAGCCAAGAAAGGGTGGAATCCCTCATTATGATGTGCTCAAGCCAAACAAACCACAATATGAAGTTTGCCAGCTGTTTATTAAGTCAAGCCCATTTTTACTCTACAGATATTCTTCGGAAAAAAATGGGCCACTTAATAAGTGACTGGGTCTGGGGAAATTTTGAACCTCCCCCCCATCCAAACCTGGTGGCTATGCCATGGGATCATCAATCCCTGGGTAGCATGGGTTTTCACCACACTACATTCCAAATGTAATATATAATAAAAATCATAAAATACAATATTAATATATTTATTTCTAACTTAGGGTTCCCCCTGGAAGTGAGGGGTTCAGGCCATGGAGCCAAATTCCACCCTGGGGGATTCACCTGAGGGTCAAAAACTGCAGGTTTCAAAAACCCTATCAACAAATGGCTAGCAGCTATGACAGACAGGATCCTCACTAGTACTTCATGGTTGTATCATTTATAACCTGGAGAACAATATTTCAGTGTTTGTGCAAGGCCATTGGGTTCCAGGCAAAAAGAGACTTGTGATTCTGTGATTGCACACTACTTACATAAGCAGACTGAAAAGGAAATGGGATGAGCTGGAACAGGAACAAGCAACAGAACATAAGAACAGAAATGTGGGTGCTTCATTATGACAAGAACAGCAGCCCTGCTTCATTGGGGGCTCAAGACTCCATTTGGCAAGTTGGGCAGACACTACAAACCAAAGAAGACATAAAGAATGTTCAAAATAATACAGTACCATCTATGAGGGAGTTGCTCCATGTTCAAGTCTCTGTACAAATGGATGGTCTTGAGGATCCACAATTATAACATGACCATCCCTACATCCAACTGCAACTCTGGGTTGACTGAGCAGACTGGATGCCAGAAGTGCAGTCTCTGGGCAATAATGGGGAGGGATATAGCATATACGGGCAACAGGATGGCCCTGTGAGTCAAGTGCCTGGATCCACCCACCCACCCTAGACCACATGAGGGAAGTGAGGCTGATAGTAGGAGGGAAAACCTCCAGAATTGAGGAAGAGACTAATTGAGGGGGTTGGGATGTCAAATCCCATGCAAAGGTGTTTGTAGGAGTTTGGGAGATGAGGGTGTGGCCATCAAAGGAAAATACAAGATCTAGAACATTCCTAGAATCAACTTCAAGAGTTGCAATGCACACCCTTGACATGGCATCCCACAAGCATACAGTATGATCATATGAGCCTGATGCAAGCCATGAACCATCAGGTGAAAAGGCAACCAAGGTAACTCCTTTAGAATGGCCATGAAGAGTTGCAATATGTGCACCTGACATAGCATCCAACAAGTATACAGAAGAATCCCAGGAGCCTGATGCAAGCAGTAAACCATTGGGTGAGAATGCAACAGACCCAACCTGGTCCTTAGAATGGCCAGAAGTTGCAATGTGTACACCCAACACTGGATCCCACAAGCATACAGTACTATCTGATGAGCCTGATGCAAGCCTCAAATTGTCAGGTGAAAATGCAACTGACCTAACCCAATCAGAATGGCCCTGAAGGGTGGCAATGCATGTGGCATGCATGACATCCCATATGCATATAGTTTTATCAAATGAGCCAGATGCAAGCTGTACACCATCAGGTGAGAATGCAACTGAGATAATCCGATCAGAATGGCCTTCAAGAGTTGCAGTGTGTGCACCAGACATGACATTCCACAAGCATAAGGCATGATCATCTGAACCTGATGCAAGCAATAAACCATCAGGTGAAAATGCAACTGAGCTGACTCTATCAGAATGGCCATGAGGGGTGATAATGGATGTGCCTGACATGGGATCCCACAAGCATACAGTCTGATCACAAGAGCCAGATGCAAGCCATAAACTGTCAGGTGAAAATGTGACTGAAGTGACTGGATTGGAGTGGCCATGGAGAGTTGCAATGTGTGTGCCTGACATGGTATCCCACAAGCATATGGTGCAATCACCTGTCCCTGATGCAAGCCACAAACCATTGGGTGAAAATGCAAGTGAGCGAACCAAACTAGAATGGCCTTGAAGAGTTGCAATGTGCACACCCAATACAGCATCCCACAAGCATATGGTATGATCATGTGAGCCTGATGCAATGTGTAGCCCACCAGGTGAAAATGCAACTGAGGAAACCTCACCAGAATGATGGCAAAGAGTTTTAATGTGGGTGCCTGACATTGCATCCCACAAGCATAGGGTATGATCATATGAGCCTGACACAAGCTGCAAACCATCAGGTGAAAATGCCACTGAGGAAACTGAATTAGAATGGCCTTGAAGAGTTGCAGTGTGCACCCCAACATGGCATCCCACAAGCATAGAGTGTGATCATCTGAGCCTGATGCAAGCCTTAAACCATCAGGTGAAAATGCCACTGAGGAAACTGAATCAGAATGGCCTTGAAGAGTTACAGTGCATGTGCCCAGCATGACATCCCACAAGCATAGGGTCTCATCCCATGAACCTGATGCAAGCCATAAACCATTGGGTGAGAATGCAAGTGAGGTAATGCAATCAGAATGGCCCTGAAGAGTTGCAGTGTGCTCTCCTGACATTGCATCCCACAAGTACAGGGTACCCTCCTCTGAGCCAGATGCAAGCTGTAGACCATTTGGTGAAAATGCAACTGAGTAAACTCCATGAGAATGGCCACTCAATGTGCTCAAGCTCTGCGGCCATTGTGCCTCCACACCCTGCAGCACTCTGATGCAACTCTTTACATCTTTTGAATATGTCTTGTATAGTGCAGTGTCATATGGTGTGAATGCCAACGCAGAATGATACACCTGCAGCGCACTCCCCCGTATCAGTTCACGGTGAATGAGAAGGAATCGCCGTGCATCAGCCAACAAAGCAATCACCGTTGCCTCGCACTGCGATTTCGTCTGTCATCAGAATCACTCTTCAATCAATTGCTGATCCGACGGCCAATAGTGAATACACTTACTGCCCATCGGTGCGCCTCTTCTATCAGGGCCACAGCACTAGTGAGACTCCCAATCAGGCTCATCGCTTCGATCCACATCAAAATTAGCCGCCTCGAAAATCCTTCCAACGCCTCCACCATTCGCTTCTCCCCCAATTCCACACACGACAGATGCGACGCCCAATACCTGCACGCATACTGCACCTCTGCAGATAGTGCATCTCTCACTTTCTCCTCCAATCCCTTCACCTCACTGTTCAAAAGCGACACATCCGAGATCCCTGCGACGTCCTGCCTCAAGGAGATTTCCATAAGCTTGAGGCATCGCAACGCGTGCCGTAGCTCTTGATCTGATCCGGCAACAATCACAAAGTCGGGGATAGCGCATCTTGAAGGATCCATAATGAAGTCGCGAAATGAAGGGTGATAAATACGAGGGGCCTCGTCCGGAGTGGAAGGAGGGATGATCACGGAACGAAGGTGACGGAGAGCAGTATGAACATCATCGGGTGTGCACTGCACAAACTCCACCAACGAGCCGAGCGGGAGAGGTTGCCGAAGCAACACGATACTGCCCACCACCGTTTGAAACCGCTTCACGATTGCTTTCCGGTTAGAATCCGAGAGCGAGTTCCGAAGGACCCCGACGTATAAGCTGTCCAGCTGCGAGTAAGGTGTTACCTCCAATTCCTTGCTGAGCTGGCTATCCAGTATAAGACCTAGATGACCACGAGGATCTCGAACACGATCGTCGCCAATGAATCGGATCGATGTGGCTGCATAAATGAACAATTTCCCTGATTTCTCAACCAGAGAATCGATGTCCCTATCCGTCCACTCCAGAACGCTGTCAAGCTCGAGCTTCTTTCGAATCCTCCTCAATTCAGACCGAATGTAAAGCCGAAGGTCTTCTTCGATCACAGAGGCTTCAATATCGTGAAGAACTCTCTTTGCGAGGTTCCTGGCCTGAGTGAAGACCGACGAGATGTGTGGCTCCGGACGACTGGTAATTAAGACGCGGAGGAAGGGTAATCGTGAAGCGTGAGAAAGTAGTAGTTGTACGATTGTGTCAGCGCCCTGTTCTTCACACTCGTCGAGTGCGTCAAGCACGATAAGTGTCGTCTGTCGGCTTGAGCCGAGTCGGCCCAGGGGCTTCAAGATCAATCCTTCGAATTGGGAGAATGTGTTCTTGTGACCCAACGTTGCGTCTTGTTGAATCACCTCCCCGATGACGTTTTTGAACTCGTTATCTGATTGTGCGAGTTGGAACGCAAGCGTCGGGAAGACAAGGTTCGGATTCCGCAAAGGTGCGTCGCTCCGTGAAAAGAAGAAACTCCCTCCTAGCATCCTATTCTTGTTCGCTCGTTCGGCCGCCGTTTTCGCAATCGTCGACTTGCCGATTCCAGCGAGTCCAACGAGCCAATATATAGGCGGCGTCCCACTTTCCATGCTCTCGAACCATGACATGATCTCTGTCAGGATTGAAACACGAGTGCCTTCGAGGCATGACGAGGGGGCATCCTCACGGCCGGAATCGTAGGCCGCAGAATTAGCGCGAGGGAGAGACATGACGGCCACAGATCGTTCTGTGGAAGCTGGTCTTAGCGAACGAACAGTGGGGAGTGGAGGGGATCTTACTTTCGAGAAACAATTCTTGCTCTTGACGGAGTGTTTGGCTAAGCTGGATCGTCCACGCCAGTCAGGAGGATGGAGGGGCACAAATATTGTGGACAAACAGACCTGAAAACGGTCGAGAGCCGCCTTGACGTTTTGGGAAAAAGTAGGTAGATCGTGTTCATCTTTGTTTCGTTCCAAGAAGCGACGTACACGGCCTGCGGAAGATTTTGACTGGACACTGGAGGCAATATGCTCCAAATCTCTAATTGGACGACGCATATATTAGTGGCACACATATTATCAATCAAAGCGTCGGTACTCACTTGCTCAACTTCCGCACATCGTCCTCGAGGCCAGATGGGATATTGTTCTGGTCCATTTTCGTCACGGGCTCCAGAAGATCGGTTAGGGATCGAAGATGATTTTCAAGTTCTAGTAGCGTTGAGGAGTTCCGGGAAGTTTTCTGGAAGGACACAGAGAGCAATGAGGACGGATGGTTTCAAAACGAGGGGAGTATGATACTAACGTCAATGCCTTCGACAACATCGAGGAGAATGCCAATGCCATCCTTGGCACCCGGGATTGGGATTGCGTCGAGGAGGAGGTGGAGAGGCTGGAGAATGGCTAAGGAGAGACCTTTGGCGTCTTCCCCGGGTTCAGGGACCACTTCATCCGGACGATGGGGAAGGCTTGGTGGACAGAGGTGAATTCGTGAGGAGAAAAGGATAGAATGACTATAGGTCGCCCTCAATCTGTGCGGATGGAAGATTCGATGAGATTAACGAGAGCAAGATCTGGATCGATTGTCATCACCTTGCCTTGAGCCTTGCTTCTTGGTGGTCACGGGAAGTTCCGTTGCCTCATTTGGGTTCGACCGTGGCCGTCCGCGCTCTGAATGCGGGCAGGTACAATGTAGTCAACATCGCTCCCCTCTGGTTTGCTCAACAAATTAAGACTCTAGTCCCTCCTTTCTCTTTCCGGCTTGGTGACCTCCGTGATCCCCTTAGTGCCTCAAGTGATTTTGGCTAGGCACAGGTTAACTAGGTGTATTCTCGATCTTTTGTTACACCTCTGTTCCCAGTATTCAGGCATGCGTACCATTTCAGAGGATTTGTCACTCCTTTATTGCTCTATATTGCTTTCTTCAGATGTTGATATGTCGACATTGAGGCTCTCAAGTGAATGTATATTTATTCAAGAGGTTATCTCCCACCCGGCGTCCTGGTTCCTCCTGTATCCGGAAGATAGTATCGGCGAAATCAATGGGAGCTCACGATGTATCTCGCCCGAACTGAATGTTTTATGAAAGCCGGCTTCTGGGGTGTTTCTGAATACCGGCCATGCAGAACTGGTGCTTTCTGCCTCAGGCGCTCGGCTCTTTGGTCTTGTGACGAAAATGATAGGGAGAGTGCTTTCTACGGCTCACGCCATGGCCATCGGATGGATATATCGTCAAGCAGACGAGGACGATGGTGTCAAGGCCCTCGAAACCTCATCCCCGAAACATGCACCCCGACGTAGATGGTCATCGCACCAGATTCGATTCTGGTTCGCCGTGACGACTTCGAGACAGAGGAATCGGAGTCGAATTATACTCTCAAAGATCTGTCGGCCTGTAGTCGCTCCAGTCAAGGTCTCCACGAGTTCCCAACGGATCGGTTCAATTTGAATAAGGAAGCGGACATTGACATCTCCCTCGTTCTGCTAATTCAGTGTATCCTAAAACAGAGTTCGGGCTCTCAGTGATGGGTACGTATTCACCGGCTTTTCAGCACTCCAGGGCAGTCAGGAGTATAGAGTGTTTCTCCTAACGCTGATCAACAAGCCGGACCCCCAAAGCGGTGAGAACGTGATCCGCCCCACGAATGGACTCTGTTTCCAATGCAATCGTCGTAACTTCCCTCAGGGGCACCAGCCGATCTCCACGATATTGCCTTCTTAAGGAAAGGAGTTGGAGATCTCATTCACGACACTCTGAGGCTAATGTTGACCCACCCGTGAGGGTTACCCGTCGCCGGGCATCCCGGTTCCTCTTGCATTTCGAAGTTTCAATGAAATTATCGCGGCACTTTGGCGGCCGACGAATGCCGGCCTCGCATCCCGACCAAACTGAATGGTCGCGAAACTGGTGGTTGTCACCCCCTTTGGGGTGCAGGGACTCCAGTTTCCGACTACTTTCTTTGGCAGAGCTCTCCTTCCTACTCTAGCCCTCATGCAGCGTGACCTATGTTTTCTGATCTGGGCACCTGGCTCTTTGGTCGTGAGACAAAATTACTACCAAGGGATGGGTCAAATGACTCGATTTTCTCCCCGACCAAGCAAGGACAATGTCAACCCCGGACATGCCCCAAATGCAGCAGATTCGGCTCTCGTTCTCGGTGACTCCTCCGAGACATAGCCACGGAACTCGAAGTATATTGGCGGAGATTTCTCTGTCATCTCAAGGTCTCACCGAGGTGGCGTCACTCGTTCAAGCTCTCAGTGATGGTTTCATATTTGGCCCTGTGCTTCACCTACTGGTGATTGACAAACCAGATGGACCCCAAAGACAGTTCCAAGGATGTCAATGCTACGAGACCGCCGGCAATTCAAGTCCAGAAGATTTATACAGAGAGGGGCGAGAACACCACCAATGGATTCTGTTTCTGAGGCAGTCGCAACCACTCCCAACACTACCTCCTTCAGGGGCTCCAGCTGATCTCTGCAACATTGTATTCTCACAAAAAGATTTGGATGGCTCATATTTAGGCCTCCTCTCAACAAAACTGCTGAAAGAAGTGGCCCATTATGCTTTGCAGGCCCCTTGGTTAATGTTTCTGGGAGTACTGAGAGAAATCCTTGGGCATTTCTATCAAAAGTTATGACTTTCATCAAGATTGAAGGTAGAGCCTCCATTCTCATAGTCCCCTCCACTTCCTCTCATGGGTGTGACTGTGAGGGATGCCGGTGAGGAGAAGAGTGTGGTGGGGACTGCAACCAATGGATGGAGGATGTGGCAAAGAATGCAGGCCCCAGTTCAATAACCCTACCATTAGATTCAGTCCGAGCCATGTAAGGTTTATCAGTTCTCAATCCTTCTTTTCAATCCACTATATATGATCTCTTCAGTTTTACTCTTCACATCAATGAATTTACTCACTGCCCTTCACTGCTCCCACTAATCTCTATCATCAGCTTTCCAGGACTGGAAAGGGATTCAAGACACCAGAAAGCTGATGGAGGCATTCATTCATATCTCAACCAAAATGAAACAGCTGCAAAGTAGACATCCACAAAAATGCCAAATGTGCATTTCTGCTTCTATTTCCTCCTGGTTGATGAATTTCACTGAAAATATGCTGTATTCTTTGTAGTCTTGAAACCATTGATTGCAAGGCATGATGCACCATACATTCTGCCTCACATCCAGTTCTCCACTTTGTGATGCAACAAGCTAATTGAGATGCATAAGATACATTTGCTCCCTCATTTCACAAGTCCAAGTCAAAGATTATTTGTCTGTTGCCAGAATGAATGACAAACATGGTGTCAACACACAGTGAGCCTCAAGTGAAATGGAAAACACATTCCTAGGGTCTAGAAGAATGTGAATTGTGTTCCTGCTAGATGCAGCATTGCTGAGAACATCAGCCATGCACCAGAGGGAGGTGTCAGGCTTGGCAATCTGGCATACAAGAACTGGGGGCTGAGACTTGAGGGATGGGAACCCATTCCTCATTGCATTATTGTAAGTCCTTATCATATCCATATTCTGGACTCTATGGGATTGTTGTAAGTGGTGTACTTAGTGTATTCTTATAGGCTTATCAACCATGCTACAAATGACCCAAAGTGGCATTCATAGACAGAAGAAAACATAGCTCTTGCTAATGTTTTCCTCCACCTATATAGCCACTCTACTTACATAAGCTGATGATGTAATCCTATGCCACTCCCCTTACAATTGTTGTATATCATTGGGGCCATCTGAATGTCAATTTAGAGGACTTTTATTCAAGGGATGGAATACATGGAAAAGAAAGGAATCCTTAATTCCTATGGTTTGTCCATCCCCATCATGATTTCCAGATCTGGGTATGCTCATATGATGAAGTGGACTGGGCATTCAGCATTTTGGAACCCCATCCATATCCATGCATGGTATTGATCTTCCTCTATTACATTCTAATGGGAAATGCATCATTTGTCTCATTTTACATCCTTCTCCCACTGGTGAATCTCCTCACTGGAGACCACAAGATGTGTGTTGCTAGGAGATCATGATGCAGAAAGGGGCTGGAATTAATACTAACCTTGAGGTGTAGTGGGGAATGCTGCATCCTCAAATCACTCAAACCAAGGATTCTTGCTCAATACAGAGCTGCCAGGTGCTCTTGAGGCCATACATGATATGATCTAGTAAATCAGTGATGGCTGAATACTTACAATTAGTCTTCATACACTTGCAAACTTTGACTGGTCCATATCCATGTGTATTGATTTTAGCAGTGCCAGAACACCTAATGCTGTAATATAGTGTATTACATAATTAAGTTAGGACTCAAAAGTCATGTATATACAGCAGATTCCACAGAATCAAATAGTTAACCTTTGCCCGGATCTTCGTCACCTAGTGAGAAACCGTGAACCTCTGTCTCTACTCTGCTTCTATCTTGCTATATGCTTGGCCTGTCTAGTAGCCATCAATACTAGGCCTTTCTCTAGCCTGGGCTCTGCACCTTTGGATACCAGCAGGGAAAGCAGTAAGCAGGAGTGCATCTTCCTCTTGCTGATCCCCCACCCTCTCCATAGATAGTGACTGTGCCACTTGGCCAGTCACTACCTTATGTCTTTCACCATGATCCCCACTCCCTCACACTCTTTTCCCCTGGACCCAGAGCGAAGCCAGTGCTTAGCTCTGTGTCCAGCTCCTCTGCCCAAAGCTAGTGCTGAGGGCAGTGTGATTACCTCTTCATCTTGTTCCCTTATTCCCTCCCATCTGGCTCCCAACCTGTCGACTCCGCTTTGTCCAAGTACAACAACGAGTGCCCTCCTGAATCTGGGAGGCACTTCATTACACTGGTTCCCTCTAGCCGACAAAGCGGTCGAACCAACATCATCTCCTCCATCCACTTCCTCTCCTGTCTACCCTATAAGGAAGTGGAGGCCTAGCCAGCCCAGGAGCTCTTCCCTTTCCTTCTCTCCACCATCCCATGAGACAGTCCTATACCACCCCTCAACTCGTGAATGTATATTCATCCCTCCCCACCTCCATTCTCCACACCAGTTCCAGGAGATCCTCAAGCATCTGGAGCAGCCTAGGGATGAATACTCTCCCTTGTCCTTCTCAGGGCCTCTCCTCACCACTTACCAGTTCCTGGTTGCCTGGACCAAGTTCCTGCCTAGGGAGTGTCCCCCTTCCTATTTCTTGCTTGATGAGGACTTGGGTGGATGGTACATGGACAGGAGGTTGATGGTGGCTATTCAGCTGGCTTTAGAGAAGCTGCAAGCTGTCATTAGGGATATTCTAGCCCTTGTAGGAGATAATGGCCCAGATTTCCAAATAGATCATGGTTTGGAATTATCTGAGAAGCTATGGAGGGCTAAGGATTTAAAGGAACTAAGGACAGCTGACAAGCTGCTCAAGCTTCGAGTTCAGTTGGCCTTTGTAAGACTTGAGAAGCTGGAGAGACTGCACAAGGGTCTCAGCTGGGCTTCTCCCCTAGTCCCCAAGAGCTCTTTCTTCCTCCCCTTGGAGCTCTGTGGAAGCCTACAGGTGGCCTGGAAAGCCCCATCTCAGGAGCCTTCACCTAGGAGCAGACTATGCCCCCTCAGACTGGTGCAAGGTGGCAAGCAGCTAGGGACTACTCCTAGTGGAGGAATTCCTAAGCCACCTGGACCAGCAAGAAGGCTCCCTGGACCACCAATTCCTTCAGCAGGTCTCCCCCTCCCTAATCTGCAGCCCCTATGTGCAAGGATTCCCCCTCCCATCATCAATATCATCCAGGAATCCACACAGCTGCAGGATCTTGGAGGACAGCCATCCCCTTCTCCTCCTCGCCCCAGGTCATTTGGGAACCTCACTATTCTGCCTCGTCACCATTCTCCCCAGAATACCCTCAACAGAGGCTCCCCCATGACCCCAAGCACAAGTGGATTGGATGAGTATTGCAGGCCCAGTGGTCATGCTCTCCCCATCCCTTTCCATCATGGCCCTTCCCATTCCCCTTCTTGGAAGTGGCCTCTAATTGCCCCTGGAGCACATCCAGAATGGGCCCCTGCATCATACAGTATGATCGCTAAGAGAACCGTTGCATGATTGCCACTTTGCTCTTCTTTAGAGCACATGCATCTGTCAAAGTGAATTACCAGCAATCGGACATGGTGCATGACCCTGGGGGCCCTGAAATCCATTCCCCCTTCTCCCAGTCATGTGCCAATTCTCTGCATATTCCCTTGCCTCTAGGCTTGATTGAAAGCTCCCAATTGTGGCCTCCCCATAGCCCCAACTTTCAATATATTTGGCTGGATATTGTAGGAGGACTTGTCATTTTACTGGAATTCCCTACACCCCCTCCTCTTCCCCTTGTACATGGGCATAATTCCCCCCTCCACCATAATTGTACATTCAACAGAAATCTACTGTCTATATCTTTCCAACAAGCCCTCCTGGTTTTATGAGGATCACACTCCACAGGCCTTGTACTTTGCCAGCAAGCCTCACTGCAGTGGGATTGAATTCCTATCACATGACCACTTGATTCATGTGACCTCAGGATGCCAGAGCTCCCGCAGTGCGGGCATGCAAACTGCCGAAGCTTGATCACATGGCCTCAAGACACTAGAGCTCCTGCAGTGCAGGCACGCAAGTTGCCGAAGCTTGGTCATGTGACTGAATGTGGCCAGAGCTCCCCGCGTTGCGGGCACGCAAATTGCCGAGTCTGGATTTCATAATTCCAGAAGCAAATGCAGAAAAGTTGCATAGTGCACTCTGGAGAGCCTGAATCACCTAATCCTGGAATGAAATGGGACCTCTGCCTTGAGGGATAAATTACCTGATGTAACAACAAACTCCTAATGGGCCTAAAGCTATGGAGCACACCTCTAAGGCTTCCAATTTGTTCATATTCCTCGTACTGTAATCATCCCCCTGGCAAACCTTTGGGTCCCCATACACTCCTTCCCTCAATTCTCCCTGAGTTTTCCACCTATGGGCATTTAATTATACTCCACAGAAAGCTATGCTTTCCATCTCCGCATTAAGCATAATTTCAGCTTGATGAGATCAATATTGCAGGCTTGGCAGTAGCATCTTTAAATGGATCTCCTCCTGGCACTCATCCCCCCATATCTCCTCCAATTCATGATGAAGCTATATGATCACAGATATAATGGATACATATAATCTGAGTCTTCTACAATTCGTTGACTTTGGAGATTTTGGTTCAGCCATTATGGAGTAAAGGGATACTCTTCTCCCTACCTATGCACATTGGATGCCCCCTGCCAATTTGCTTGTATCTCCCTCAATTCCTAATGGATTTAAATGATTTAAATTCTCATGGGCACATTGAATCAAGACCTTCCATAATCCATTTATACCTTGGAATTTAGATCCCCCATTGCGGAAGAGTGGGACATTCTTTCCTTACATTATCCTCCTTTGGACTTCCCCACCAGTTTGGCCATATCTTCTTCAATTATGGCCCAATTTACTTGATTTTAATTTTAATGGGTACATCTGCTTCATATTGACATATATCCATATAGGCGAAGGCTTTGGTGGAGCCATTGGAACAATGTTGAACATTCCCTCCACCACCTCTCCTCCTTTGGCCTCAAATCCCATTCCCTTTCCATCTCTACCAAATTTTAATGGGTTTTTCTCATTCCAAAAGTGAAAGATAATATTTTTCTGTCTATTTTTTTTCCACCATTGGCCATCCCCAATTCTTGGACTGTCAAGCTAGTGCTTCAGTCCATGAATTTCAAAATCCCTCCTCTAGATCTCTCTCCCCAGGTCTACCCCTATCCCAAATTGCTCCTAAATGGCCCCAATGGACGCCCCCAAACCCCCACCCCCGTTATGCCCCTTCCAATCATATTCCACCCACCAAACCCCAGAAATATGTCCTATCCCAGCTTTATGGATAAATACTCTGGGAAAGATTTCTTTTGGTGTGGAAGGAAATCAACACCAAAAAAAATGGGGGCAGTAGGGGGTACCTAGTAGTATGAGGGGCCAAGGGAAAGGAAGGAATTGTCCTATGGGCCTCCAGGATGGGAATATGACTACAGGCCCCTGGCTGTAAGGCAGACTTAGGCAGGATGGGACATCCTGCAATAGGCAAGCTTCCTGGGAAGGAAGCTATCCCCTATGCATTGGCCTCTCCAAGACATGTGGCCTTGGCTCCCTAGGGACATCTCTTGTGGCCATGGCCATAGCCACAGCACTAGCCCTTCCCAGAGCCATCTAAGCTGTGGCTGCCACCTCTGTATCACTGTGGCCCTTGCAGCCCATCACTATGTCAGTCACAGCTGCTCCTAGGGCCACAGCCACCTCCATCAGATACAGTGGCCTTAGTGCAGCCCAGCTCCCAGGGCACAGTGGAAAGCCCCCAGGCTATGGACTGTAGCCTAACCCTCCTTATGCAGTCCAGCCTGTATGGCATCTTGGCCCTCCTCCCTGGCCTTGCCTTGTGCCACCACCTTCCCCTGTGGCACAACCTATCCCTATCACCTGGCCAGGAAGTGGTGCGTACCTCTGTGGCCCCTAGCATGGCCTTGCTCCTTGTGGCCTTGCTGTTGCTATGGCCTGGCCTCTTGCTATGGCCTTTCCCCTTGCCATGGCCTTCCTCCCTGTGGCCTTGCCCCTCCCTGTGGCTCTACCCTTCCCTGAAGCTTAGTCCTCCCCTATGGCCTAGCCTTGCCCTGATGCTCTTCCAGGGCCTGGCCTCTGCTTGCTCAGCCTTCATCTACATATAGGCTATGGGACTTTACAGCTAGTGGGCTAATGGCAATCCTTAGTCCCACCAAAGACTTTGCCCACCCACCCTCCCAGTCTTTGGTGTCCTACCCAATGCTATCCAATGCCATCAAGCCTGGGGGGCAGCAGCCATGGTGCAGAAGGATCTTAGAGGCTTGAAGACATTTGGATAAGGCCACAACACTCAGCCTTCCTCCTCCCCCTTTTCTCTCCCTCTTCCTCACCACTTTCTTTTGCCTCTTTTCTTCTTCCCCCATTCAAAGGCCAAGATTCATTGTTTTAAATTCAAAGCCCACTGCTGGATTATAAACACTCATTGAATCCTGTCTTTTCTTTGCCTTTTTCTAACATCCCCACATTCTTCCTGCTTTACCCACCTCCCTTATGCCCAGGTGCTCAGTTGAGACTTTTGGAGTCCAAACTGGGGGGCACTGTAATATAGTGTATTACATAATTAAGTTAGGACTCAAAAGTCATGTATATACGGCAGATTCCACAGAATCAAATAGTTAACCTTTGCCCAGATCTTCATCACCTAGTGAGAAACTGTGAACCTCTGTCTCTACTCTGCTTCTATCTTGCTATATGCTTGGCCTGTCTAGTAGCCATCAATACTAGGCCTTTCTCTAGCCTGGGCTCTGCACCTTTGGATACCAGCAGGGAAAGCAGTAAGCAGGAGTGCATCTTCCTCTTGCTGATCCCCCACCCTCTCCATAGATAGTGACTGTGCCACTTGGCCAGTCACTACCTTATGTCTTTCACCATGATCCCCACTCCCTCACACTCTTTTCCCCTGGACCCAGAGTGAAGCCAGTGCTTAGCTCTGTGTCCAGCTCCTCTGCCCAAAGCTAGTGCTGAGGGCAGTGTGATTACCTCTTCATCTTGTTCCCTTATTCCCTCCCATCTGGCTCCCAACCTGTCGACTCCGCTTTGTCCAAGTACGACAATGAGTGCCCTCCTGAATCTGGGAGGCACTTCGTTACAAATGCACCCTCAAAATAGTACCTCTTAGGTGGTTTGAGTTTGCATCTGCAAACCACCTAAGAGGTGTTCTGAGTATAGGCATTATAGAAGAAGGGTTGGGAGCTCTGATGACTGTCAAATCAAAATCTGGTTCAGCCAGTGTGTAGATGGGAGACTGTATTTCTGTTGTTATTCATTGGGTTGGTTCACTTCAATGGTTGATCACACTCTGCAAGATGTGTATGGTGTTCAGTGGAGAATAGGATAGGATATGGACTGGCTGTAGTCAATGATATATTGTCTGGGATGCTTGTGGAAAGGCTTATACGTAGGGGATGCTTGTAGAAAGGCTTATACATCATTCATGTTGTGTTGGTCTGTTTACTGATATTTGTGTATTCTTGTTTACATTCTCCTGGTCAAAATGCGGATATCTATGGGTTACAGACTGGTCAGTGCTTGGTTAGTCTTGTTAGTATCTTTCTTCCTTCTTTCTTCAAAACCTGATTTGTATTTCATTATGCTTACTTTTCCTTGGATGTCCAGCAACTCTAACCTTAGGTCCTGCAACTATCCTTGGCTTTAGTGATTCACATAGAGGGCTACCAGTGGCTTTGTCTCAACAACCTTGAAGATGACTTAGCTCCAGATGGCTTATAGATAGACTTTTCTTTAGAGGCAAGCAGAAAAGTTGACAGTGGTTGACAGTGATGATTTCCAGAGAGGAGATGATGGGGGGATACAGTAAATCTACCAGCTTTTATACCTTTCTGAAGGTGGCTGTGTTTAAGAAATATGACTCCCTCATGGGTGAGTCATATGTGAGTCATAGGTGAGAACAAAAGAAAAATAACAAGATGATGTCATAATGCAGTCATAGCTGAGTCATGCATAAGGAGAACAAAAGAAATCATGAGGGGGGGTGATGTCACCAATTTGCTGAGCATGTGGAGCATTCTGGAGGTGAAATGAAAGGATATCTCCAGGTTTTGGAGATTAATTTGGGCATAGTCCAATGGTTAAGGTGTTTTGTTGCTGGTTGATAATGGGGACAAGTGCATGGGATGGGATTTGATGCAGAAACAGCAGTTTGCATCCATTGTAAGCAGGATGGTTATTAAACCAATCCAACTACTGTCCACGTTGTTGAGGAGAGGACAAATGAAGGGAGCCACAGGGACAATTCAAATATTCAGGTCCAGGAAAATGAAGGTCTTTTAGGATAATAGAAAATCCCAATGAACAGTGATTGCTCAAAGGAATAGATCAGTGTCACAAAATAAAAATGTCAAGGCCACACCCTGAAGTTGTCCTCTTGACTATTCAGTCTAAATGTGGCTGTACAAAGTCTTGATAAATGGGAAATCTCCTCCAGACAGTGGCAATACTTCAGTGCCTCAGACTGTGATAGGGGGAAAAACCAAATATTTACATGCTCCCTCCCCTTTATATACATCCCAGACCATAATTCAAAATTCCAGAAGAAAAGCGGAGATAAGGGAAGCATAATGAAAAAGAAATGAAGCCAAAAGCTTCAAAACTGGTGGAGATATTCAAGAATCAAGTGAAAAATAGACAAAAAACACTTTACAAGGCATTCCTCCCTTGAAACTGGATAGATTCCCTTAAGGAAAGGTGGAATAGGTCTCCCTGAGTGCCCTTTGCATCGGAATTAAGAGGGCCAGAACCAATTTGTCATTTGTGTTGGTGGAGCAAGGGGGGAGTCATGAGGAAGGGGTTGTCTTGTGAAAAATGGAGTTCGCGTCCGATCGTTTTTCCCTTGGTACTGTTCGATGTGCATTTTTAACAGCTTTTAGGGAGTGGTACTCGTGAGTGAATCTGATAAGAATTGGCTTTGAAAATCAAGAAATACTCCTTCAGAGTATGAAACATGGAAAGATATTGTTACAGGGACCGCATTTTTGATCCGTTTGTTTCGTGTTTGGTACCGTTCGATAGGTACGATTCGTATCTTTCTGGGCGCGGTCGTTCCGAGTCGATCCGATCAAAAATGACGGAGAAATTCGAAGAATACTCCTTTAGAGTGACATAATCCCTTTCTGGATCATGTGACAGGTCTGTGGGTCCAGAACAAAGGCCAGGCACAGTCCGCATCATTACATAATCACAATTCTTTGCCCTTAAGGCAAAGGAATGATGTGGAATGGTGGGTTTTGGATGTGTAGAATTTGGATTGTTTCTCCAATGAATGAAGGGTGTGAAAATTAAGGATCAGATGGACAATCAATTCATTTGTTTGGTTGGAAAATTGGCCTCGAATGGGGTTTCTATGGTGTAGGGATTTATCCCTCCAACACCGTAATAGACATTCTTGGTGTCATTAGATGCAGATTTTTAACAGCTTTCTGGGTGTGGTGGTTCTGAGCAGACCTGATGTAAACTGACAGAGAAATTCATTTTTTACTGATGGGTGTTGATTTTGATAGTAATATCATTCTGTAGAGTTCAGTTTTGACTGTTCTTCGCACACTCAGTACCGTTGGATGCAGATTTTTCATATCTTTCTAGGTGCAGTTGTTCTGGGAGGATTGGATGTGAACTGACAGAGAAATTCATTTTTTACTGGAAATTCCGGATTTTGATAGTAAAATTGGTCTGGAGAGTGCAGTTTTGGTCTGTTCGACTTGTGTTTGGTACCGTTTGAAAGGTGTGAATTGTAGCTTTCTAAGCGTTATATGGGCGTACCTCTCCGATCAAAACTGACAGAGTTATAGAATGAATTTGATTTCTGTGCATAGCCATAATTAATTTCGTAATTGGTCATGTGATTGTCCAATGGCTGGAAGTGGTGTGATT
>MU129407.1:0-17731 GCA_014904985.1 Hydnum rufescens UP504
GCAAGAGTACAAGCCATGTATGGACAAAGCAGCCAGCTAAGGCAAGAGTACAAGCCATGTATGGACAAAGCAGCCAGCTAAGGCAAGAGTACAAGCCATGTATGGACAAAGCAGCCAGCTAAGGCAAGAGTACAAGCATGTATGGACAAAGCAGCCAGCTAAGGCAAGAGTACAAGTCATGTATGGACAAAGCAGCCACCTAAGGCAAGAGTACAAGCTGGCATGCACAGGTGACAGCCTTTACTCATATATATTTTATCCTTTTGTTACTATTGCTGGAATGCTAACTTTGTGACTGGAACTTTTAGTACTGGGGATATGCAAAATATCAATACTGTGACCTCATCAAGGATACATTTGCAAAGGCAAAGGAGGCAGCCCTTATGAGCCTTAATTCATGTCTGCATACCATAAGGGCCTAACAGGGAAAGCAGCTGAATGGGCTGTTAGAAAGCAAAAAGGTGTACTGTCTCCCAGCAAGCTATGCTTGCCATTGAATCCATTGTAAATTGCTGAGTGCTTTTCACCATCATTGCTTATATGTATATAAGTACAATACAGAGGTAGAAGCATGTTTCTAATGCATATACGACCACCTTGGGACCCTCTGAAAGCCCCTGCAAGCCCAGGAGGATCAAAAAAGTAGTGAAAATTTAGGGCCAAAAATTGGCATTTTCAAAAGTGGTCACATGACCTCATCTTGGGAATCCTGGAAGCAAGGAGATCCTGAATTTAATATTCCCAAAGCCTAGAATCTAATGGATCAGGCTCTATGAAATTATCCATGTTTGGCTGTCCACAACTGTACCAAAGTGCACCAAATTTTGTGTTCACCATTCTTCCCCTATCGATCATCCCCATCCGGTTCTCAGTCTTCTCCAGCCCCCTAATGGTTGTGCTCAATTGGGGCCCACGTTCATCTATTACGCACGAAGTCTACTCCATCTTTCCAAGGTTTCACTTTCTCTTCCGGTGACACTTTCATGCGCATTCTGGACGATCCTTCGCTCTACGGTATCACAAAGGAGAACATTGTTAGTGCTGGGGGGGAGGTGGGTAGGTCGCCTCCACCCGACCTCCACAGTCCATGCTGTCCTTTCCCGGAGTAACAACCCTCATCGTAGACGTCGGAACCCAAAAGTACGTTGCAATCTCACATATCATAAATTACACACCCTCCAGGGATACATCCTCCAGACGGCTGACGCCTGCTGCCCATCTAGTGTATAATGGTCAGGTACAATGGATAGTTGGTGGATGTCATCGCTCACGGACCTGGTCGAATATTCATTTGCATACGGATGTTGTCCATCTCCGGTAGTTACGAGACACCTGCATTGTGATTGTCGTTCACGCTCGCGCCCCCTCCTTCCGAATCTACCACTGCCCTCCAAATCCGATTCATTGCCTCTCGCATATCTTTCTCTACTTTGGCTGATGAACCGGGTTGATAATGCCCACCACACGGCCATGGTCTCGGATAAGGTTTAACATATACGGTTGCAGTTCGGAATGTGTGACATCCACCAATGTAGCTATGAATTTGGTGTTGGACATATGACGGAGACGAGGGACCTGGGCGAGTTGCATAAAAATAATCATGGTTCATCGTAGCTTTCAAAAACTTACTACATGTCTCACTCCGATGTGAAGGTGAGCGTCTGGGAGTATGTTGAGTACAGAATAGGCCAGCACATCGCCCACTAAATCCGTCATTTCCTCTATAGTGGCTCGTGCGGTGTCCCGCATTTTAGGGCGGATGAGTTCCCATGCTGCAACCCACTCTTCCATCAAGCCGTTCCACAGTGCTGCCCATTCTCCCTCCTGCACGTCTTGCATTGCCTCTTCAGCGGCTTTTCGAACGGTATCGCGAATCGAGTTCCATGCCTCGTCCCATTTCGTGTCATCTGTTACAAAACCATCGGCGCCATGGGCCGCGAAACGTGGGGTGGCTTGCATAATGGCATTAACGCATGCGATAATTGAGGCACGCCAATCCCCCCTTGGGCCTTCAAGAAAGTCTCGATCCATGAAGGTCACTGCTACAGAATGGAAGACATCAAGATCTTCCATCTTGAGTCTAATACTTGACAATGTGTTGACTGTGGCATCTAGTATACTAGCCATCACGTCACGACGAGCAGCGCCCCGCATAGCATTCTCGACATCGCCCTTCCAGAGAGTGGTTCGGAGCGTGGAGACTCGCAGGTCTGCCAATGCAGAATGGAGAGTTGGCTGGAGCGCCAAAAGTAACGCTGACCGCAACTTGAATCGCAGAATGGTGTGTATGCTCGGCCTCCACGAAGTTCGGATCATTATTCGCAAAGCAAGGCGTATGAGCCATTGTGGCATCGCCCAGGCTAAGCGGGCACGCCAGGACACGGCACGCCACAGCTGTCGTTTCAATTTAAGCTGGATCGCCATGATGATTATTACTGCTCCGTCGACAATCATATTGATCAAGGCGTCCGCAAACCTGGTCGATAGTGCGTCAGCCAACGTTTCAGAGAGGGTTTCCCACAGCGAATCGAATGGGAGCTTATCCCATGGCACGGCGTGTCGTGCAGTTACAACGAACATTGTCCAAGAGAAGAAGTAACAATTGAAGCGCTGGAGTGTGTAACGTTGTGCCCTGCCATCCCTGTGAATGCCAAAACAGATCTTAATGATATTCGAAAGATCCACGTCTCTGCCCTGACAATGCAATTCGGCTAGACAGTACGAGGTTTTGTCCAGCTCGGGCAATGAATCAGCATCCTCAATAGTATCAATCGATTCGGATCCATCGCTTTTCACAGCGTCCATCAGGTTGGCTTCGTCGCCCCTCCGGTCCAAACGCAATATGCAGTCGTCAGAAAGGATAAGAACAACATACTGGTGTTTGAGTCCTTTTGTTTTCTGTCTACGAAGCTGAAGTGTGTTGATCTTGGTAGGACGAGGCCCAAGGGATTGATGCCAGTCCATTACCCCATTGTTTTGCCAGCCCGATCCAAACTGGATGCGGAAGGGACCTGTGGACCTATGTGCCATGGACGAGATTACAACTGCATTAGAGAATGAAGTTGCGGCCGCGAGAGACATGAACCGATAAGAAAGGTGGTGGTTGGTCTCTAGGTTGGTGAGAGTATACGGGTTTCAGGAGGCAGAGATAGCTGTCCAAACGGCGGCGGCTCTCCAAATATAGTGCAGGTGAATTTCCAAATGATATCAAGAAACGCTCTAAAAAGGGAACCTTGGCTTCGCCTAGCTCTCCAAATGACGTGTTCGTGTATGGTGGAACCCCCTTGATATTTATTGCCAAGCTCGACATGGTGGCGAGGTCGACAATTGAGCATCACAAGTGTTGTCAGAAAAAAGCCGTCAAGAAACAACCATATATACAGACTGTTGTGAAGAATGGGAAAGAATGAAGCTAATCTTTCCTACGTCGGTCCTGATGGAACCTTGATCCAGAGGACGGAATCTGATCCACTGTAAAGTTCATATGCCGTCGCATTTTGCACTTGTAATCAGCGGGGTTTGGCATGTGAGGCTCCAGTACCGGCCCGGCTGGCGGAGGGCGGACTCACCCAAAAACCACTCCATTATCAGCAGCCGCAGGTGGGAGGGAGAAGAGTGAGTCTCCCAGGGCTCCAGCGGTCGCAGGAGCAGTGAGATCCCATGACGAAGCGACGAAGGAAACGGAAGCAAAGGCTTCGGCTGGAGACTGCGGTGCACGAACCTTCTTGTTCCTTGATCTTCCCTCATCAATCGCCCCCAATTGGCCCTCTCTCCCCTCACTCTTTTGCAGCTTCCTGATTGTTCTTTCCTCAGTGCTCAATTGTGGCCCACCTTTGTCGACTGCCAGTGGGGAGGTACACCATGCGTAGGTCACGTGCACATCCACCCTAAACTGGATCTGTGCGCCTGAACAAGTTTATAGCTGCATTGAAGGATGAAGTTGCGGCCCCGGAAGGCATGAACTAGTACAAAGGGAGTGATGGTTGGTAGATTACTGAGAGTGCGTGGGCTTTCACGAGGCAGAAATAGCTGTCCAAGCCGCTCCCAACTATGCTGTCGGTGGATTTCCAGATGTCAGCAAGAAAACTTTTCCAAAAACAATCTTAGGGTCCAAATAGACGTTTTGCCGAACCCCTTATGTATGGATTGCCAAGCCTCAAGGTGGCGGCAAGTTTGGGCCCACCCATGTGTCCGACATCACCAGGTCAAAAAAAAGGCATCGGGAAACAACCGTGCAGATTGTCGGGTCGCGAAGAATGGGGAACAATGAAGTTGATCCAAGACTGTCCCTACCTGTGTTAGAATCGGAAAGTAGACCATAGATGGAAGGGACGAAATTTCAGATCTCGTGACGCAACCCCCCCTTACGTAACCATAAGACCGCGTACCATCCACCTCTTCTTACTAGTTCATGTCTTCCGTGGCTGCAAGTTCAGTCTCTAACGCCGTCGGTCAGGAAACACAGATCCGCCTCCAGTTTGGATTAGACTGGCGAAACAATGGGATAATGGAATGGCATCATTCCCCTCACCCTCGTCTCACCAAGATCAATATGCCTCGGCTTCGAGACAGAGAACAAAAGGACTCAAACACCAGTATGTTCTCATCTTTTTGGGAAACTGTATATTCGTTTGGACCGCTGGGGTGATGGAGCAATCCCGCTGGATGTTGTGAAAAACGGTGGGACTGAATCGATTGACACTATTGTGAATGTGAGCTCAATAAAGCCTACTCCCCGGCCAAATTACGTTATCAAGCACATGGCAAACTGATCCTCTGGCTTCCCCTCCCCCCCATTGATGGTTCCCCAGCTGGTTCCATTTCTCTCTCGTTGCTTTTCCTAGCCCTTGATGGTTCTTTCTGCAGTGCTTAATTGGGGGCTCGTCTTCATCTAATAGCAGACTAATACGCACGAAATCTAGCGAATGTGGAATACTTCAATTGCAATACTGCTCGAAGAGTTTCAAGTCATATCCCCTCTTTCCAGGGTTTCGACTTTCTCTTCTTGTGATATTTTCACTCGCGTTTAGTACGATCCTTCACTCCACGGTATGGCAGAGGTCGTTCCTACCACGGCAGGCAGGTTTGAGTAACTCACCGCGATCACTGCTGACAATCTTGTAATTGGTGGAGCATCATTGCTCATTACTCATGGAATATTCGCTTGAAAATGCTGCCCAGGAGATATCTGCAGTCCGGTTCGCACCCTCCCTCCAAATCTACCACTGCCTCCACACCCAATCCATTGCCTTTTGCATATCCTTCTCTACTTTGGCTGATGATCTGGGTTGAAAACGGCCCGCCATATCGCCATGTTCTCGAATAAGTTTCAAGATATGCGGCTGCAGTTCGAAGTGTGACATTGGCCATGCAGCTATGAACTAGGCATTGGATCCGTGTCGGCGACGCGAAGCGACCTTGTGGGTTTTATAAATCATCGTGGTTCATTCTAGGTTGGAAAACTGACCATACTTCTCGCACCGATATGAATGTGAGTGTCTGGGGGTGCCTTGACCACAGAATAGCCCAATTACTCTCCGGCCATGGTTCTGCGCCACAGTCGCCAGTTGCTCTGTCTGCGTTGCTCTTGCTGTCAAGGCTCAGATATCATGGAACCACTGGACTACGTTTGAGGGAAAAAATATGGGATACGAGTTCCACATTTGAAGTCTTCAGCACACAATCAGCATCAATCTGACTCCCTGAAAAGGGGAAAATGGAAAAAATCTGGACTTTGGCTTTCAAATCTCCCTCTTTGATATCATATCTCCATCGCCCTGAGTTCTTAACTTCACCTAGGTTCTTCACACGGGTCTCGAAGCGGTTGATCTGCCTCCATCGGAAATCAAGTTGTTTCTTCATGTCGCTTTATAGGACCAGGACACATTCAAAGAAGCAAGCAACCATGGCAGATGGATCCGTCCAAGTCACATACACAAGGCCATCGGTAGGCCTCGTTTCCAATTCCATTATTCGACGATCGAAAATCTAGTTGGATTTGGCTAAGAGCCTTGAGACGATTGATAAGATCGTCGTGGAGTGTGCCAAAATTCATGAAAGGTTTCATTTCCGCTGCCCCCTTCTCCTTATCAACAATCAAAAGATATCCTGTAAACGGGTAGCGCACTGACCAGAGCCTTATCAACAGCAAGGATCTTATCCATGTGCTGGTAGATCGTCAGAAGCAAGGTGTTGCGCTTTGTAAGTTGATCGATGTACTGGTTTTCTGTGGCCAGAATGGAGCGCTGATCCTCGTTCAGTTTCTGTTCCACTTGGGTGACACGGACTCGTGCGGTGGCGAGGTCAGTCTCAGCCTGCTTGACGTTCTGAACAAGAATTGATAAGATCAAAGCTGTACCTCTATATAGGTAGCTTGACATACCCCATGAAGTATATCAGATTTGTCACTGAGATTCAATCGAGCCCAGGTCTGCTATGCAAGTTGAGTGGACAGGTCTCAGTTCTCATCGTGCTTGGGAGAGACATGATCAATCCAAGTGTGCTGTACTGTGTCCCAGTTATGGAAAGCAGGTTTACGAACTTGTTCAGAAGCGTCTCCCTCTCTTGGCCGACGCATTCTCGGTCCTTCACGTCGTTTCGTGCACGGTCCAGTTCATCCTCGCGACAAGCGAGGTCCTTCTTGAGTCCTCCAAGCTCCATTTCAAGGAGAACGCGTGGATGTCTTCTCGTCCAAGTCCTTGTTATGGAGACTAGGCTCCACATAACTGAGTTCGATCGTTCGCGCCGAAGCGATTTGATCTCGTCTTCGGAACCCAAGAGTTCCTCTCAAAAACTGCGCATTTCTTGTTCAGCTCTTGTGCATGCAAGGCGCTCAGTATCACGAGCCCGTATCACCTCGTCCATTCGCAAAGTAAAGTCGTCGGCTCAGGCACAGTACTCTCGTGCTTGACCCCGGGTGTCACTATAGCGATTTCGCAATTTGCTGCACTCGGCTTTGGCTTGGGGGAGTTTCTATTGGAGACACGCTAGAAGGTTCGCGTAGATGTTGGAAACATAAATGGACTAAGGTCCTGGAGGCTACCAGACAATTCCTCGTGCAGTTGAGCACGGTCAACTACTTCCCCAAGCTCGCATTCCAGCCGGTCAGTAGTGCGCTCCAACTCTTCTTCAAGCCCCCAAACCCTGGCACTCAATCTCTCGATTTCGCGGTTCGCACTCTCGATCTCAACGTCTTGATTGTCCTGCTCAATTTCTAATTCGTGGAGCACTGCGTCTTTATCCTAGCCTTCCTTCTTGAAATGCGCCAGCGCACTTTCGAGTTCACCATGCAGCTCGGCCTGATTGGATTCTAGCTCATTGATGCGCAGTTGCAACTCTTTAACCTGTGTCTCGCGTTCTACAATGCCTAGAATGAATGAAATGACTTCAGACTCATACACAACGTAGTAAGTGATGAATATGAGGAACTCACATCTTGGAGTTCCTCCGCCTTTGCACATTCCTCTGAGACTTCGGTTTTCCAATCCTCGATCTGGTGAACCTCAGAGAGAGCTTGGAGATCGCTCTCTTTCTGATCCAACGCAATTGTCATAGCCACTAGTCGATCTCGTAAAGCATCGTTTCCCTCACAAGTGAGGGTTAGGGAGGTTGCAGGAGAAAGAAGGTCCGAGGTCACAAATACATACTTCTCCCAGGAATTGCCGCTCTTCTCGTTCCTCAATGACTTTGCTCGACTTTCACTTCGTTCTTGCATCGTGTCGTTCGTGGTCAAGTTGCTCGACACCAAGTCTCAGAGTAGCCTTGGCATCCCCAAGCCTTTCTATTAGTTGATCGCGGTCAGTAACGGCCTCTTGTGCATCTTCAAGGGTTGCTTCGAGCTCCTCATTTCGGCGCTCAATTGGAGAGCCACCACTAGTCGGGGAACGATGTGATTGTGCAGCTTCGAGGCTGTCGTATAATCTCTCAAGCTCGCCCTCGAGGGCGGGCATATTTGTCAAGGAGGGCATTGTGTTGGTCGTCAGAAGTAAATTTTCAGACAAGGCGATTCTAGTGTAAGTCGTCGATTTCCTTCTCCCGATCGTCAAGTTGATCCTCGAGATCCTTTACGGTCTGGTTGCTATCAGGGTGAAGATTCTTGATTTCACGCGCTAGGCCTCGTGCTGCTTTTCACCACTCCACTTGAAAGTCTGGTTAAGAATGTTGATCTCGATGTTGTTCTTGACGGTGATTTCGATGTCTTCTGGGAGTTTAGAGCTCAGTTTCTTGTTCAGAAAAAGCATAACTGAAGCTTCAGATTGAATATTCCCTTGTCCTTGGCTCTACCAAGTAAGATACGCGTTAAGGACAAGGGGATACGATGTCTGAGACAAAGCACAATTTGTCTTGTTCTCCAAGAATCGGGTTCATGGTAGTCTTTCGACGGGCGATACCTGGATGAGGTTTATTTGTTTTTCGATCTGGTGTATCCTCTCCCTGCACTGAGCGCTCAGGTCGGCCTGGCATAAGATAGGTAAATTCATCCTCCGACTTTCCCCACGGTGCGTGGAGCATTGGTGAATGGACGGTTGTTGCTGTCGGAGCACTAGAGAGTAGGACCCGACGTCGAGGAGCTGTGGCTGTGGAAAGGGGACTCAAACTAGAAGAGGCGAAAGAGGAATTGACAGAGCCCAAGGGCGCGTTGGATACGTGATGTTCAGCACATCGCGGCGATCGTTCGCAGGCATCTACCCTTTGTGAAAGGGCGAACTCCCAAGGTTTATTTGTTTCCGATCATGCTTCAAACCCTGGGCACGCGTATCAGTGTTCACGACGCTGAGGGAGCTATCCGGCCAGTCGGTCATGCGATAGGCTCCGGCACAGATACAAATTCACAAGTGTTTAATCACCCTATCCGCTGTAATAGAGTAAGCTCTGGACGAAAGTGGTGCACGAAGCCTTTGTTCATCACTCTTCCTCCTCGATCACCCTCCAGCTGGTTGGCTCTCTCTAAGGGCACTCTTTCCTAGCCCCCTGAATGGTTGTGCTCAATTGGGGCCTATCTTTGTCTAACATGCATAAAATCTACATTTTTTGGAATACTTCACTTGCAGACCACCTCGAAGAATTTAATGCAGTATTCCCTTTCGCCAAGGTTTTTACTTTCACTTTCCGTGATACTTTCATGCATGGTCCTTCGTTCTATGGTGCGGCAAGGGAGGATGTTGCTACCAAGGCAGGGATATGGGTAGATCGCTGCGACCGGTGCCTGCTGGCCAACTTGTGTATAATACTCAACTACAATGGTATACTTCGTGGGATGTCATTGTTCGTGGACCTAATTGAATATTTGTTTGCATACAGATGTCGTCCATCTTCAGTGGTTATGAGATATCTGCATTGCAATTGCGGTTTGCCTACGCGCCCTCTCCATCCAATTCTACCACTACCCTCCAAATCCGAACCATTGCCTCTCGCATATCGATATGGCCGTGTTCTCGGATCAGTTTTAGCATATACTGCTGCAGTTCGGAGTGTGTAGCAGTGGCCAATCCAGTCATGAATTTGGAATCGGACACGGGATGGAGCCGTGAAGGGATCTGGGTAGATTTTATAAAAATGATCGTGGTTCATCCTAGGTTTGGAGAACTTACCATAGTATTTGTCACACCGATGTGAAGGTGGGTGTCTGGGAGAGTGTCGACCACGGAATCGGCTAACTCATCGTTCACCAACTTCATCAGTTCGTGTATAGTGACTCGTGCATTGTCCCGCATTTCATTGCCCATGGTTTCCCATCCTTTGCCCCACTCTCTCATCAAGCCGTTCCATAGCGTCGCCCACTTTCCCACCAGCTCGCCTTTCATCGCCTTTTTTAATGTGTCTTGAACGCTATCCCGCATTGAGTTCCATACTTCGGCCCACTTCTTGTCATCTTTTACGGCACCATCGGCGCCACCGGCCGCGAAAAGTGGGGTGCCTTGCATAATGGCATTAAACCCTTCGACACATGCAGCACCCCAATGCCCCTGTCGGCCATCAAGGAAGTCTCGATGGGCAAAGGTCGCTGCTAGAGACTGGAAGGAATCCGCATCCTCCCTCCTGAGTCTGGTGCTTGACAATGTTTTCGCCAGGGCATCGAGTATGGTAGCCATTAAATTAGGTTGAGAAGCGTCTCGCATAGCATCCCCGACGTCGTCTGTCCAGAGAATGGTTCGGAGCGTGGAGACTCGGAAATCCTCCAATGTAGAATGGAGAGTTATCTCGAAGGCTGAGAGTAGTGACGATCGCAATTTGGATCGCAGGGACTTGAATATCGGCTTCCACGAAGTTCGAATCATCTTTCGCAAAACAAGGCGTATGAGCCATTGTGGCATCGCCCAGGCTAAGCGGCACGCCGCGACACCGCACGCGACAGCTCTCGCTTCAATTTAGAGCGGATCTCCATGAACATGGTTACTCCTCCGTGCACTATCATCTTGATTAGGGCGTTCGCGAACCTCTCCGATACTGCGTCAGCCAAGGTTTGAGAGAGCATTTTCCATGGCGAATCGGATGGCGCGTATCCCATGGCGCGGCGTGTCGCGCAGTCACAACGATGATCGTGCAAGCTAAGAAGTCGCTATTGAAGCGCTGAAGCGTGTGACGTTTTGCTTTGTTGTCTCTATGAATGCCAAAGCAGATTTTAATGATATCCGAAAGATCCACATCACTGTCCTGACAATGCAATTCAGCCAGGCAGTACGAGGTTTTGTCCAGGTCAGACAATGAATCAACGTTCGCAATAGTGTCCTTCGGTTCGGTCACGGCGTGCACTGAGTTGGCTTCATCACCCCTCCGGTCCAAACGCAGTATGCAGTCGTCGGAAACGATGAGAACCACATACTGGTGTTCGAGTGGTTTTGATGTCTCCCTTCGAAGCTGAATCGTCTTGATCTTGGTGGGACGAGGGCCGTGCCAATTCATTATCCCATTGCTTTGCCAGTCCGATCCAAACCGGATGGGAAGGGGATCCACGGATCTGTGTGCCCCGGAGGAGGTTATAACTGTGTTAGGGGATGGACTTACGGCCGCCAAAGACATTAGCTGGTAAGGAGGGGCAGTGTTTGGTGTCCAGATTGCTGAGAGTGCACGAATTCCACGAGACAGAGATCCCAGTCCGAACCGCTGCCGATCACGAAGTGCATTTCCAAATGTCACCAAGAAGCGCTCCAAAAAAGACCCTAGGCTTCAAATAGTCCTCCAAATGACTCGGGTATAATGGGATCCCCTGGCATACATATGTATTTCCAAGCCTCGAGATGTTGACAGTTCGACGATTTGAGCATGGACCCCACGTGTTCGACATCACAAGTATCAGAAAAAAGCCATCAGGAAACAATCGTACGGACTGTCGGATCGTCGTGAAGAGCGAAGCCGATCCTTGTTGCGTATTGGGTTGAGGGCTGTGTTGCTTAGACTGGGTCTGAAAAGGGTGCTGGAGTGCCAAATCTGTGATTCTGAGTCCAAAACGGGCCTTTTTGGATTCAAAAAACTTCATTAAGAACCAGAGTAGAGCATTGAAAGAAGTCTGATTTACCAGGCCCACGTGATCTAAATGAATATTGCGCAAAGTCTCCAAAACGGGCCTTTTGAAAACAGGGGAGATCGGACCTTCCCCAAATATACATATATATTTCTGAGCTTTTTTGGATTGGACCCTAGGAGCTCTTCGGGGTCCTATCTGAAAATTGAAAGACATTTTCGGATCGGTCTGACTTTGTGGCCAGTGAACCGCATGCATACTGTATGCACAACTGGTGTGACGAAATCCCCTGCTGAAACTGTTTCTTATGTAAACATAAGAGTCGGGGGTCTCTAAAGACCTGTAGATCGTGTGCGCGGGCAACTCAGCAGAGGCTTCATCTCCTTATGGGTTTCCTGAAAAGGCTGCTGTAATCCTTACGTGTATACAACCTGATTTTGGCAGTAGAATTCAAGATCAATTTTTGTCACATTGGAAACTCACCTCGCACGGCCTTGCAGGTGTCAACCTGGCCAGGGGTCCTACAACTCCCAAGGAGAACTCCGATTGAACGATACCCCTCGTTCTCTCCAACCTTTGGCTTAGCCAATCTTGCCAGAGGCATCCCACCCTGTTGATGACGATGCAAAATCTTAGCTC
This sequence comes from Hydnum rufescens UP504, assembly GCA_014904985.1. Taxonomy (NCBI): domain Eukaryota; kingdom Fungi; phylum Basidiomycota; class Agaricomycetes; order Cantharellales; family Hydnaceae; genus Hydnum; species Hydnum rufescens. The sequence goes on from MU129407.1 coordinate 12,101, forward strand.
TATCGGTACGTTCCCTTGCAATCCCTCTTCCCAGTGCTCATACTCATCCATGCTATTCCTCAGTTACTGGTTCTGGGGGTAAAGCCCGAGATGGGGGTATAGGTGGTCGTGGAGGGGATGTCCACGTTTATTACGGTAATAGTCCTCCCCCCTCAACTATCTGGATCCATCTATAATCAATGCTCCTCCAGCCAAGGACTCCCCTTTAATGGATCTTCCTCGTGCTCCATATGCGGCCCACAACTCCGGCCGTGAGAATGCCCCATCGCCTTGTCTTGAGGGCACTTGCGTTGCTCTATTGAAGGATATTCAGTCATGGTTGGAGAGCGCGAATGGGGAAAGACCGCCCGTGTACTGGCTTCCCGGGCTCGCTGGCATTGGTAAATCGACGATCGCGAAAACCACGGCGGAGTGGGCGGAGAAGGAAGGGATGCTAGGTGCCTCTTTCTTCTTTTCTCGGAGTGACGTCCCTTTACGGGATCCGGGGCTCGTACTACCGACACTCGCTTTCCAACTCGCCCATTCACACAGTATATTCAAGGAGGCATTCAAAGAGCTCGTCGTGAAAGCCCTAAGACGAGATCCGACGCTCGGGGAAAAAGACTTATTGTCTCAGCTTAAAGAATTGATCTTGAACCCTCTTCTCAATATCGATCCCCCTCCGCACCCAGTACTTATCATCCTTGATGCCCTCGATGAGTGCGAGGAAACGGGTGCTGCAAAGATTCTGTCACTGATACTTAAACACCTCACCGAAATACCTTTCCTACGGATCTTCATCACAAGTCGCCCGCAACCTCGCCTGTCCTCAGTGTTCGACGAGGTCCCAAACCCGACGAAGACATTTCGTCGTGATATCGAGGAATCGGTCATTCAACAAGATATTCACCTTTACATCTCCACCGAATTGGACAAAATTTCGCAGAAATTTAATCGTACGGTGCCGGCGAATTGGCCGACGGATGCCGAGAGGGACTTGCTCATAGAGAAGTGCGAGAGCTTATTCGTTTACGCAGCTACGGCGATTCGCTTCATCGGGCGTGAGCGTCCCGAGGATCCTCGCAAACATCTGAGGCTTATACTTGACACCAAGTCCCTCCAAAAGACCCGTATGCGGCCCTATTCCCACCTGGACGATCTCTACATGCAGGTCCTCCGCAACTCCCTTCCCCCAGATCACGATGGAGAAATTGAAATTCAGGCAACGTTTCAAATCATCGTCGGGAGCATCGTGGTGTTGCGCGAGCCACTCCCGCTAGATTCGCTCGCTAACTTTGTTGGGTACGAAAGACACACCATCGAAGCCGGCTTAAGTCAGCTTCACTCAGTCATCATCCCCCCGTCCGATGTTCAGGCGCCTCGTATTTACCACCCTTCCTTTTTCGAATTTATTACCGATCCCTCTCGATGTTCCATGGGAGGGTTCGTGATTGTTTCCAGGGCACAGGAACCGCGACATGCCATCCGATGCTTCCAACTCATGGAGACACATTTAAAGCGAGATGTAGCTGGGATCTCGGATCCGTCACTACTGAATGGGGAGGTCGATGGATTTTCGGAGAAAGTGAGAAAGGCACTGTTGCCAGAGGTTCAGTATGCGTGCCGCTACTGGGCGTCGCACCTATTGCGTGTGGATGTCGGGGATAGGAAGTTGATGGAGGCACTGAAGGGGTTCTCAATGCGGTCAATTTTATGGTGGTTTGAGGCAATGAGCCTCCTTGGGAGTGTTTCGGGTGCGGTGAGGTCGATTGAAGAGGTACATGACTGGGCGGTATGTGTATTTCCTTTTGACCCTTGATCCAGTTACTGAATGGGAATGATTCTGATGACAGGAACGTTCGAAATGTGAGGCGAGTGTCATAAGAATCCTGTCCGATTCCCGACGATTCATTCTCGCCCATGGGGAAGTGATAAGAGGGAGTGCACTACATGTGTATCATTCTGCATTGCCATTCACACCACACGACACTCTGCTGTACAAGACATATTGTGAAGAAGGAAAGGGTTCTATTAGAGTGCTCCAAGGCCTAGAGCCTCAATGGCCCCAGGGCTTGAGTACTTTACATGGCCATTCTGATTCAGTTCGGATGGTTGCATTTTCCCCTGATGGATCACGCCTGGCTTCAGGCTCCTATGATCACACTGTACACTTGTGGGATGGCATGTCCGGTGCTTCCATTGCAGAACTGAAGGGCCATTCTGATTCAGTCTTGACTGTTGCATTTTCCCCTGATGGATCGCGCCTGGCCTCAGGCTCCTATGATCATACTGTACACTTGTGGGATGGCATTTCTGGTGTGTCCATTGTGGAACTGAGAGGCCACTCTGATTCAGTTCGGATGGTTGCCTTTTCACATGATGGATTGCGCCTGGCCTCAGGCTCTGATGACCATACTGTACGATTGTGGGATGGCATTTCTGGTGCATTCATCACAGAACTGAAAGACCATTCTGGTCCAGTTTGGACAATTGCATTTTCATATGATGGATCACACCTGGCCTCAGGCTCTGATGATTGTACCATGTGCTTGTGGGATGGCATATCTGGTGCATTCATCAAAAAATTAGAGGCCATTCTAATTTAGTTCGGACAGTTGCATTTTCATCTGATGGATTGCACTTGGCCTCAGGCTCCTCTGACCGGACTGTTCGATTATGGGATGGCAAATCTGGTGCACCCATTGCAATACTGAGAGGCCATTCTCATTCCGTTATGACTGTTGCATTTTCACCTGATGGATCACACCTGGCTCAGGCTCCTATGGCAGTTCTGGTGTAGTGTGCTTGTGGGATACCAAATCTGGTGCATCCATCACAAAAATGAAGGGCCATTCCGATTCAGTTTGGAAAGTTGCATTTTCACCTGATGGATTGCACCTGGCCTCAGGCTCTGATGATGGTACTGTACACTTGTGGGATGGCAAATCTGGTACACCCATTGCAAAACTGAAAGGCCATTCTGCTTCAGTTCGGATGGTTGCATTTTCACCTGATGGGATCACGCCTGGCCTCAGGCTCTGATGATCATACTGTACGAGTGTGGGATGCCATATCCCCTCCATCCATCACAAAAGTGAAAGGCCATTCTCATTCAGTTTTGACTGCTGCATTTTCACCTAATGGATCATTCTTGGCCTGTGGCTCTGATGATTGTACTGTGCACTTGTGGGATGCATATCCTGTGTGCTCATTAAAAAATTAGAGGGTCATTCTGGTCAGGTTTATAAGGTCAAATTTTCCATTGATGGCCATACTCTGATATCACGTGCATTGGGGGAGACCTTTACTTGGGATTTGACCTCCCGACCTCCCCGTCGCCTCTCTGGGTCCCATCCAGCAATTTCTGGGCTCCCCGTGGGTTCAACACTGCCTATTTGGTCTCTTCATGACCAGTGGGTACAAGTGGAGTGGCAAGGAGATAGTCAAGTCCAACGTATCTGTTACATTCCTCCACACTATGCACGCAACACTTTCTTTGTTGCATCAAGCCAACAAACCCACCCTCGGATTGCCATTGGATGTGAGGATGGTAGTTTGATAATTCTTGCTGTTCCGCATAACCCATCTAATCGGGATTTAAGTGACCATGAGTCACTTCTCACCCACCATACCCGCCTTAGGCACAGCGTGGCCAGGGTTTACGTCGAGCCATCCGTTCTCTTCTCCAGCTGGTGAATTAATCCATCTCTTGTACATCATTGTAAATTTACTGTGTCATGGGGTTTTTCGCTAGTTCAAATATATCACTCTTGAGGCCAAAAACATGACAATGGAGGAGTGCGAACAGAGTGAGAGTTATACCCCGTGAGATGAAATGGCCTGATCCGGGCTTGCTTCCCGTGGCCCAAGATCGTGACAGCTTGTCTACATCAAGCTCGTCAAATAGATGAAGAAAATGCACAGATGCTGATTGGGCCCAAAGGGTAGTGGGGGGGGGGGGGAGAAATGGACTTTCGCGGCCCCTCTTTGAAATTATATTTCCGTTGCCATGGGTTCTTAACCTGGGTCCTTCACACTGGTCTCGAAGTGGTCCATCCGCTTCCATCGGAAATCGACCCATTTTTCGGATTGCTCCATAAGAAAAAGAAATGTTCAAAGCAAGCAAGCATGGCAGATGCACCCCTTCAAGCTACATACACAAGCTTATCGGTAAACCTCATTTGCGATTCTTTTACTTGATGATCAAAATCCTGCTGGATTTGACTAAGAGCCTTGAGACGGTTGATGAGATTGTCGTGGAATACACCAAAATCCGTGAAAGGCTTTGTTTCAGCTGCTCCCCCTTTTTTCTATCATCAACAATAGGACCAAAAGATATCCCCTGTAAATGCGTAGCGCACTGACCAGAGTCTTGTCAACACCAAGGATCTTATTATGTACTGGTAGATAGTCAGAGGCAATGTGTTGCGCTCAGTGATTTGATCGCGATCATGGTTCTCTGTGGCCAAAATGGAGCTGTTCAGTTAGTGTTCCAATTCAGTGACACAGGCTCGTGGAGTTGCGAGATTAATCTCAGCCTCCTTGACATTCTAAAAAAAAATTGATGAGACCAAAGCTGTGCCCCAGTGTAGGTAGCTAGACACACCCGTGAAGTATATCAAATTTGTCACTGAAGTTCGGCCGAGCCTGGGTCTGCGAGTGGACAGGTCTCAGTCCTCGTCATGCTAGGGGGGGGGTATCATCAATCCAGGTGTGCTGTATACGTTCCAGTTATGGAAAGCCGGTTTACCAACTTGTCCAAAAGCGTCTTCCTCTCTTGACGAATGGTTCTTGGTCCTTCACGTCGTTTCGTGCACGGTTTAGTTTATCCTCACGACAAGCGATGTCCTTCTTGAGTCTTTCAAGCTTCAATTCAAGGATACGCGTCAACGTCTTCTCGTCCAACTCCTTGTTATGGAGACTACGCTCCACATCGCTGAGTTCGCAACGAAGCTATTTGATCTTGTCCTTGGCAACCAAGAGTTTCTCTTCAAAATCGTGATATCTTCCAGTCAGTGCTTGTAACGAACGAAGCCATAGCATATACTGACCGTTGTTGTAGAACGTCAAGGAAAGCGGGTTTGCCCTCCAAACAGAACCGATCCGGTTAACCCGGCGTTTTGGGGCGACTCCGAAATGCTATTCGAAAGTCAGAACACACTACGCTGGTTAAAGGATCGCCCGGGTTTACAGGATTCACGCAAATTGAGCGGCAGACTGATTCACAATTAGCATTGTGTGTTTCTTCAAACTGGATTCGTGCTTACAGATTGGCTGACGCTACCCGTGATACTAACGCCACCGTATATGTCGGCCTCCGTGAACAACTAGAAGGATGGTGAGCGGTGTATTAGCATTTCTCATTCAGCCTTCCTGCGTGCAAGGTGCTCACTATCGTGAGCCCATGTATGTCACCTCGTCCATTCGTGGACTAAGATCGTCCGCTCAGCAGTGCTCCCGCGCTTGAGTCTGAGCCTCATTACAGCGATTTCGCAACTGATTGATCTCGGCTTTGGCTTGGGCGAGTTTCTGTCAAATTGGAGACGGGCTAGAACATGTGCGTAGGCAGTGGGAATATAAATAGACTAACGTCCTTGAGGCTATCAGACAATTCCTTGTGCAGTTGAGCACGGTCAACCACCTCCCCAAGTT
>MU129408.1:0-13189 GCA_014904985.1 Hydnum rufescens UP504
ATTTTGTTGGCCAGGCACAATAGTATATTGGGGGTATCTCCAGCATCTAAGTCTAAGGGGCTAACTAATAGTACATTTGTGACCAGTGTGCTAGGTTAATCTCATGTCCCAGAACCAGATCAAGGGAGGTTAGGAATGTGAGGTCCTCTGCCTCAGGTCCTTCTTCCAACTCCCCATTTTCATCATCATCAGAAACTTGCTTCTTCAGCCTCTTCTTCCCCAGGTGATAAAACTTCCTCAGCCAGTGATCCCAAGCCCTTTTCAACAGAGCTTGCACTCAAAACTTCTAGTGGCTACCTCCTATTGTCACCTTACCATGAGAATGTTACATATTTCCTGGAGAAAAACAGAGCTCTGTACATGGATTGGAAATTAGTTGCTGAGTCACTCGGTATCCCCGTCGGCAAAGACTTTGTGCCTCGTCTACCCCCATCCAGTGCTTCCTTGATACTCCCTGTTCTTCATCTGTGCATCACACACAAGCTGTTTATGATAATCTCCAATGCGCATATGAATTTGGAGGCTACACCCGTTTACTGGCTCACTGATGTGTGCAGCAAGTTGCCCGTACATGTGGAGCGTCACCCCCCAAAATGGGCATGGATGAAACCCTTATTGGCACCATTTTTGCATATCCAGTGTCGCAGGCCAATTTGCAGTGGTTAGAGGATTACTGGAGGATGGGGTCCCGACCTTTGGTGTAGTCGAAGGTCCAATGCAATCAGGGGTTAGGAGCATCAAAGAGTTGCCAGAAGGGTGCAGGTGGCTGCTCCAGAAGGCAGAGTCCTTCCTACTAGTCGGCATATTGTCTGTGTTGAACACCGTCTGGCGCATATCCTGCATCCCGAACCCTGGCGAGCTCGACCCCCAGCAGATATCCTGGAAATAGACTTCCAGGAAGTCACGAGCCTTTGGAACAATGCCTCCTCCACAAACTCTTTCCTGACCCCACATCAGTGAAGCTGGACCCCAGAATGATTGCGACAATCCGACGTATCCTGGGAAGTGGTCCATTTCCTCCGAGCGCGACTGAAGTGGAAATCACTTCTCAAATTGATCGGTTATCCCTCGAAGATAGCAATCCTTCGACACACATTCCTTCTGTACCAATCAATGATTTGGTGAACGACGCAGAGGATCTATATGCCAAATTCTGGGATCAGTCCTCTGAGGGCCTACCTTATGATGATTACTCTGACATATCATCATATGATTTGACTCCCAGTGATGCTGTGGTCAAGTCCACTAGGGCGGCCAAGATAGGAGAGAGACGAAAGCAGAAACGAGTAGAAGCTGAGGCAATCAACGAAGCCGCCCAGCTGCTTTCCAAGGCACAGAAAGGTGATTGGGAAGCCAAAGCTGAGATTATTCAGAGGATCAATGCTGAGCATGGCAGAAAGAATGGGGTGAGGTCAAGAGATGGCAAGCCACCTGCGAGTCCCGGAGTAGTCTATTTGTGGCAACATTTCATAAACCCAGACAACGTTGAATCAAACAATCGGAAGCATGAAAAGAGATTATGCCGGCAAACTGCAGAGATTGCAGAGGTGAACGCTCAGGCCAGGCTAGTGAAGACCCCAGCAGGAGATGCCCAGGAAACGAATGCATCGCTCCCTGGCTCCGGGACTCAGGTGCAGATACAGCACCCAACCCCTGCACCTGCTTGTTCTCCCCCTCCCACCCATCCTCTCCAGATCCGTGATTGTGAATGGGCACCCACGGCCATAATCATGACCTCACACGCTTTTCTCCTGGTCCCAATCAATCATATGGCTCTTTACCTTCCTCACACTATTTTTCTCATTCTCATTCTCTCCCCCGTGATTCCCTTGATCCTTATTCTTGTTCCCATTCCTATTCCCATTCCCATTCTCATTCTCGTTCTCATTTCTGTCCACGTGCCCATTCCCATTCCCGTTCCCATTCCTGTTCCCGTTCCCGTTCCCATTCCCATCCCCATCCCTGTTCCTGTTCCTGTTCCCATCCCCATTCTCATTCTTGTGCCCGTGCCCGTTCTCCCCTCCCAGATTCTCGTCTTCCCCCCAATTGCCACTGTCCTCCCGTCCCTATTCTCATCCCCGTTCTCGATCTGGCTCCCCTTCCCATCACTCTCATCGTCCCAGGGTTCCCACAATTCTTCTGAGCTCCGTTCTTCCCAGCATGATGCTCCATGTCCCTCTGTTACTTCTTCAGCTCCAAGCCTACAACCCGGCAAGCCAATACCATCCAGTCCCAGGGCACTTCCAGACCCTTCGAACCCTCGGTCTATTCCACCAACTGGCCCAAGGCACAATGGCTCCTATCGCCAATCGGAACTTGGATCCTCGAACCCACAAGCTTACCAGGAGCCTAGAACATCTAGTCCAAGGGAATTAACTACTGGAGAAGCCTCTGAAGCGACTTCTATGTCTATGAAATCAAAATGGTGAGGGTTATCATGATCCCTATAGAGTTAGAGCGAGGTATTAACAGCTCTATAGGTCATACGCATTTAAGAATGGCTCAAGGGACTCCCGTGGTACATCGCCCTTGAATACACCCTCGTTACAGGAAGAGGGGGTGCAAACTTCCCTGAACTTTAAGAAGTCTCTACCAGTCCCATCCGCTGTGGGGACATTGATTATGCTGCCCTTCCCTGTGAAAGCATCAAACTCTACGGCTCCCCCAGTAGAGCACCCATTGTCATCTGCCAAGCCATTTGAACGGGTTCCATTGGGTCAATGGTTCTACATTGAGTGGGGGCCACTGACAGTGGGCCAGAGCAACATCAAAGATATTGCGAATGGCCTCATGATGGAGTTTACCCATCAAGGAGTCCTTGGGATCCGCTGTACGAGACGAAAACACATTGTGGGTCAGCCCTACCTTTGCTCCTTGTATTTCAAGAGCGAATCGCAGAGGGACAGTGTTCTTGCCGACTTCTCACAGGAGATGAACAAGAACAGGTTCAAGAATCTGAAGACATCCACAGCCAATGCGGTAGCACACCCATACGTTGCCCCAGTGGACCTGTTGTATGTTGACGAGGTTTATGCATGTGCTGGTAGCAAGCTGGAATGCGATGCTCTCCTTGTTTGTGGCCCTCCACCTATAAAGACTCCAGAGGACTTTAAAATGGAGTTTCTTGATTATGTCTGACATCCTCCTCATCTACCTGAAGCCATCACTCAATATCCTCCCGCCAATTTTCCTGCTCGAAAATGGGATATGCAAATGATTGAATTCACAACTGTATGGCTCATGAACAGGATAGAACAAATCCATGATGTTCCTATTGACCTCAAGCAGCTGGAAATCTTTCTCCGTATCCATGCGCGCACTGGATTCAAGCAGGCATTCATTGCTCCAATCTGGCCAAACACCAGCCAAGTCAACACCATCATCTGCCAGATTGTGAGGTGGGCAGAAACTGATGGATTGAAACAGGGCAAGAACCATTTGGAGCTTCAGGAGACACTTGGATTCACTCTCCATAAATGTTGGAGATTGACACTCGAGATGGATTTACCTGAACCCTTTTTCTTGAAAGATCCACGAGAGGAAACAGTTCCTGGTATTATTCATTCAAAAACCATACCCCACACTACCATTTATTGATTTTCTTGTGTGGTTTGTACTCTGAAAATGTAATGGTTTCGGATATTACTGATCGACTTTCTTGACACCCAATTCCAGATGTGTTTTTTTCTCACTTCCTTCCCACACGGAATGCACCTTGAGTCCAGTGCTGAATGTTCGGCTTCACCGACGTTCGGTGTCCTCTCTTGCATCCTTGTGGAGCAGTCTTGTGGCCCCATTGCTACCACAAGCATCAATTTCATCTCATTCACATATTCGTAAGTTAAAGTCAGTTGAATCCAGTTCCGAATGTCACTCTAATGACCTTACGGTGCTTTCTGTATCAAACTTTCATCCACTCCGGTACTGGTCATCGACACATTCAGATGTCCAGTCTCCTGTCTGGCATCCCTCAGGAAAACCATCCTTGTTGAGCTCAGTGCTGGAGGTTGGCATTCTCTGACCTCTGGTATCCTGTCCGACAGTATCCGTCAACATGGTTAGAACATGGGCCCACCCTGAATCGTTAGATTCATCACAATCATCCACCAAGCGCCCACACCCCTCTATGAAAGGTTCCTCATCTAATCCAAAGCCACCCTCACCTAAAGCTAAACGCCCTCTATCAAAAGCGAAAGTTCTTTCATCCAAAGGAACACCAGCTTCCTCTAGTGCAAAGACAGCTTCAAATGCACCAGCCTCTTCCTCCCCAGCGGTACCATCCAAGGCCTCGGATCCTCTACAGGCTGTTGCCAAGGCTCCGATGTTTGCAACCCAGTCAGCCACAAATGTGTATCTAGTTAGATACAATGAGCCTTGCATTTAAATAGTCTAACTAGATGTTTTTAGGCGGGGGCCCCTGGGGCCTCTGGGGTGATTTCGGACCCTCAGACAAGGGGCCCCAGGGGCCCCTGGCTCTGAACTTGGAAAATGATCAGGGAAAAGTCATGGTCTTTTATGGTCTGACTTAGAGCATCTCAGACTTGCAGGACAGCGGGCCATACAGGCATATTGGGGATTTCATTTATAATTATTTATTTATTATCACTATTATACATATACCACCTGGGGTTTCATTCTGTGGTCCCATCATTAACATGTATTCAAGAATTCAAACACCCACTTGGGCAGGTGTGGTACTGTCCATACAAATCAAAAAGAAAAAAAGCACTACTTAGCACCACACACCCGCTAGGGCGGGTGTGTGGTACCGTCCATAGAAATTAAATTTTTTTTAAAAGAAACACTATCTAGTAGCACCACACACCCACTAGGGTGGGTGTGTGGTACCTTCCCTTCCTTCATCGGGAGTTCGGCTGGTTTTTGAAGGGGGCGGGGACATTGCGGGCAGTATTTGATAACCTAGAATAAATTTTAAAAAAAATTAGGTCCTTGGGAGGGGGGTTCGCCCGGCTCATTGTTAGCTATTTGGCTGGGCGATTCACCGTTGTGTGGGTTGTTTGGGGGTCATGGCTGTCTGTTGTCATTGTTTCAGGAGCTTCAAATTCGATCCTAGAATGGAATGATAACATACATTAGTAAAAAAATTTGAAGTGACGCCAAAGGGGCAGCTTGTGCTGCTCCTTTTGCATCACTGTAGATGTAGAAAGTTTTTTAAAAAAATACCTTGCAGTACCACACACCTGCATTGGCGGGTGTGCAATACTCGTTTTTGCCTGGGGTCGCATACCTTCGACTGCCGGTTTTCCGTACAGTTCTCAGGTGGGTTGGGGGGTTTTCAGGTGCGTATTCGTTTGGGGGGAAGGAGGGGGTGCATTACATTACATACCTTGTATAGAACCACACACCTGCTACTGCAGGTGTGTGGTTCGTCTCTTTGTTTGGCATGTTGTCGTTCACAGGGATGTTGTCATTCTGGGGGGGCTTGCTTTGCAGGTCTTCACTTGTGGTGATACCTAGAATAAAAAATTATTAGTTAAAAAATTAAAAGCGACGCAAAAAGAGCAGCTTTCACTGCTCTTTTGCGCTGTCGGAGGTGCGTTACATACCGAGTATAGTACCACACACCCACTACTGCGGGTGTGTGGCTCTTCTCTTTGTCTGGTGCATCGTCGTTCGTGGGGGTGTTGTCATTCTGGGGGGCTTGCTTCGCAGCTCTTTATTTGTGGCGATACCTAAAATAAAAAATTATTGGTTAAAAAATTAAAAGCGACACAAAAAGAGCAGCTTTCACTGCTCTTTTTGTGTCATTGGGGTACATTACATACCTTGAATAGAACCACACACCCGCTACTGCGGGTGTGTGGTTCGTCTCTTCGTGTGGTGCGTCGTCGTTCACAGGGTGTTGTCGTTCTGGGGGGGGCTTGCCTTGTGGGTCGATGATACCTAGAATGAAATATTATTAGTTAAAAAATGAAAAACGACACAAAAAGAGCAGCTTTCGCTGCTCTTTTTGCACTGGTGGGGGTGCATTACATGCCTCATATTGAACCACACACCCGCAGTAGTGGGTGTGTGGTTCGGTTCTTCATGTGGGGCGTCACCGTTCACGGGTCTCCTTTGCGGGCGTGTTATCATTGTAGGGGAACTTGCTTTGTGGGTCTTCATTTCTGGCAATACCTAGAATGAAAGATTATTAGTTAAAAAATGTAAAGCGACGCAAAAAGAGCAGCTTTCGCTGCTCTTTTTGCGCTGTTGGTTACACGAGAATTACATACCTTACATAGAACCAGACACCTGCCGGGTTGGGTGTCTGGTTCGCATCGGTTTTTTGTTCAGTTTTGGTGGTGTGTTCGTCGGGTCTTCATTTGGTGTGGCTTCAATTGCGGCTCGTGTGGACGTTGGTTCATATCGTGACCTAGAATATTAAAACATACGTTAGTGAGAAACTCGAAGCAGCACAAAAAGAGCAGCTTTCGCTGCTCTTTTTGCACTACTGTATTTATTGGGAAAAGCAACTCACCTTAAATAATACCACACACCCGCCGCAGTGGGTGTGTGGTTTCGGGGGCCACTCATTGGGTGGTCTGTGGTTTATTTTCGTTTGTTTCTTGCTGTCTGGGCCCTCGTAATGTCGTGGGTTCTCGTCTTGGGCCTTGGACCATGATCTGAAATAATAAAAGTACGTTAGTATATTGATTCAAAGCAGCGCAAAAAGAGTAGCTTCGCTACTCTTTTTGTGCTGTTGTACTTACTAGAACAGAAACTCACCTTATGACCACACACCCGCAACAGCGGGTGTGTGGTCGTGGGGTTGTGTGGTCGTGCCATCGCCTTGTTGTTGTGGCTGGGTGTGGTTGCGTAGTTGCGAAATTCAATGCCGGCAATTGCCGATGCCCAAGAAGTGCCCAAGTGCTGGTGCTACAAGCACAGTACACATCAATAGCAAGCATGTAGATATATAATAAATACTATATAATAGATATTTGTCCAAAAAGAAGAGAAAATGACAATGATAATGGGTCAGAGCCCAATAAGGCACAATATGGCTAATTGCAAGTGGATTGGGCCACTTCTATGCATCAGAATTGCCCCAAAATTTAAATATATGTTTGGTATATATGTGCCGTATGTAGAGAATTAGCCCCGTCACATGTTGTGGGCATTTTTCAATTTTCCACGCCTTCAATTCCCTAAATAGGGAATTGAAGGCGTGGAAAATTGAAAATGCCCACAACGTGTGACAGGGCTAATTCTCTACATACGGCACATATATACCAAACATATATTTAAATTTTGGGGCAATTCTGATGCATAGAAGTGGCCCAATCCACTTGCAATTAGCCATATTGTGCCTTATTGGGCTCTGACCCATTATCATTGTCATTTTCTCTTCTTTTTGGACAAATATCTATTATGTACTATTTATTATATATCTACATGCTTGCTATTGATGTGTACTGTGCTTGTAGCGCCAGCACTTGGGCGCTTCTTGGGTATCGGCAATTGCCGGCATTGAATCTGCATCTCTCTTCCATCTCCACAACCACAACAGGCAACCACCTGGAAAGGCAACCATGCGACCACACACCCGCCGCTGTGGGTGTGTGGTCATAAGGTGAGTTTTTTTTATTAGTAGATACAACGGCGCAAAAAGAGCAGCGAAAGCTGCTCTTTTTGCGCTGCTTTCGAATTTTTTACTAATGTGCTTTTAATTATTCTAGCTGGGCCTCGTCCAACGCACGACGATAGCCCACGGAACGACCAGAGCCCAACCACCAATGCAACACAGCAATGTGACATGCCAACGTGACACAGCAGGCGTGACACGCAACGCAACACGACATGCCAATGCAATGCAATGCAATGCGCCAACGCAACGCGACATGCCAATGCAACACGACACACAATGCAACACGACATGCCAACGCAACACAACGCGCCAACGCAACATGCCATGCCAACGCAATATGGCACACCAACGGCAACACAACACGCCAATGCAACACAACACGCCGACATGCCAACACGCCAAGGACGTGGCATGTGGCGCCATGCCAAATGAGGATGCAACCGCACCCAATGCGGGTCCCAGGAATCACACACCCCGCCATGGCGGGTGTGTGGGTCCCATATAAGGTGAGTCCCCATGCCCCAGTAGCTACAACCACGCAAAAAGAGCAGCAAAAGCTGCTCTTTTTGCGTGGTGTTTAATTTTTAACTAATTTAACAATATTATTCTATAGGTATTAACCATTCTCACAAACCAATACCAACGCAAAACCCCCCATACCCCCCTTATCGACGCCCGAACAACGGGGCACAGGGAGAACCTGTATGTACAACCCGGAGTGATAATCTGTGGAACGGCAAGAGCCCAAGCGGCAACACGACACATGGCAACACGCCGAACAGCAATGCGCCAACGACGTGGACATGCAGCAGCGCGCCAACAACACACATACGGCACCACGCCAAATGAGGACACAACACATGGCAATGCGCCAAATGAGGGCCTCAGGAACCAACCACACACCCGCTGCGGTGGGTGTGTGGTATTATATAAGGTGAGCCCCCACCCCCAGTAGCTACACCTGCGCAAAAAGAGCAGCGAAAGCTGCTCTTTTTGCGTGGTGTTCAATTTTTAACTAATTTTAAAATATTATTTTGTAGGTATGACGATAACCCACGAAACGACGCGAGTAATGCCACACATGGCAACGCAATGCGGCAACGCGATAGACAGCCATGGCAACGTGCCAAAGAAGGGCCTGGAATCACACACCCACCATGGGGGGTGTGTGGTTCTATATAAGGTAAGTCCCCGCTCCAGCTACAGCCACGCAAAAAGAGCAGCAAAAGCTGCTCTTTTTGCGTGGTTTTTAATCTCTAACTAACTTAAAAGTTTGTCTTGTAGGTCTTTCAACTCCCTGGGAAACGAATACCGAGGCAAAACCCCGCCCCCCCCCCCCTTTTTGACGCCTGAACAATGGGCACCGGTACGAACCCCCATAAGTACGAGTGAGAGTACATGGCCCCAGTACCCACACCGCTGCAGTGGTGTGGGGTACTCCAAGGTATTTTTATTTTCTTATTTTTATTCCTTGTTCTTGTGGCGCAAAAGAGCAGCTAAGCTGCTCTTTTGCGCCTGCATTCATGTTTAACTAATTCATTAAAGTTCTCTAGATATTGGGACCAAGACCCCATGAACCCCCGACCACAGACCCACCGAACGCATGCTGCGAACGAAAACTGGGAATGAACAACGAAGGCCGCATGAATGAAAACCCAAGAGAGAGAATAATTAATAATTTATTATTAAAATTTATATTAAAAAAAATATTCATCCATAGGCTTGCCCAGTGGGGTCACCCCATGCCCAAGGAAAGAACAGCCAGGGCTGCTCTTCTTGCGCAATTGTTAATGCCAAAGGAAAAAATCCTTACTTCATGTTCAGGGGGGTTTGGCTTGGTCAGTGGGTTTGGGGTCGTGGGGTTTGCTTGCCCAGATCTTTCGTTTGCCCGGGTTTGGGTTCACAGGGTTGTTTGTCTGGCGGGTTTGGCTCGGTGGGTGAGGGGGTTGGGGGTTCGCGTGGATTTGAGTCTAAGATCTAGAAAAAAAAGCAGTACATTAGTTAGACACGCATTAATAAAAAGAAACTACCTTGTAGTACCACACACCGTGATGGCGGGTGTGTGGTACTTTACATTCCCGTGTATTGCCGGCTGGGTTTCGAATATGTGGGGTCACGGGGTTCTTGCATTGGTATTTAGCTCCCGTGTGAAAGGTGAAGACCTAATAGAAAAAAAGTCAGTCAGTTAAGAAATAAGGGCAGCGCAAAAAGAGCAGCTTTCGCTGCTCTTTTTGTGCGGCAGCATCTACTGGGGGGGGGACTCACCTTACATAGGACCACACACCCCGCTGCAGCGGGTGTGTGGTTCCTGGGCTCATCTGGTGCGTTGTCGTCTGAGCCCTCATTGTTTCACGCGCTTGTCGTCATATTGTAGATCAGATCTTGAGCTAGAATAATAAAAGATGGGTTAGTCAAACAAGTCCAAAGCAGCGCAAAAAGAGCAGCCTTCCGCTGCTCTTTTTGTGCAGGCGTATCTACTGGGGGGGACTCACCCTCATATAGAGACCACACCCGCTGTAGCGGTGCGGTTCGTGCGGACCACTCCTGGGCCTGTTGTTGTCCGTCATCGTTGTGTCATCGTCTGGCTTGGTCGTGTTTTCGTGTTTCTCTTTGTTTGTGTTGCATGGGAAGGGGGGGGGGGGGTGGGTCGTTTGCGTGTCCCCGGGTTCTCGTTCGGTGGGTGTTTACACTTCATCACATAGAATAGAAGATGATGTTAGTTAAAAAACATTTACAACAAGACAAAAGAGCAGCTTTCACTGCTCCTTTTTGCGTGGCTGTATATATAAGGGGGGGACTCACCTATATAGAGAATCACACTGCCGTAGCAGGTGTGGTTTTGTGCAGCCACTCACTGGGGGCATTGTCTTCTGTTGTGGTCATGTCATTGTCTGGCGCGGCTGCGTTGTCATCTGTCATTCGTTGCGTCCATCATCTGGCCGTGGTCGGCATTCATTGTCTGGCGTGGTTGTGTTATCTCGCGTTTCCTTGTCATGTTGTTTGGCTGGCGCATTGCTGTTTGGGCCCTGCCAGTCGGGCCTTGTCGTTTCGTGTTGTTTTCGTCCTGGTGCTTAGGACCAGGTCACGATCTAAAGTAATAAAGGTGTTAGTAAAAACGATTCAAAGCAGGGCAAAAAGAGCAGCGAAAGCTGCTCTTTTTGCCCCATTGTAGCTACTATGAAAAAAACTCACCTAATGACCACACACCCGCAGCGGCAGGTGTGTGGTTGTGTGTTTCCTTTTAATGGGCAGTTGCCTTTGTTGGGTGGTGGTTGTTGTGGTAGTTGCGAGAAAGAATGCAACTCAATGCCGGCAATTGCCGGCATCCCAAAAGCGGCCCACATGCCTGGCACCATGAGTACCATATGAACTAGCAGCAAGTAAATAGATGTAAAATAAATAATAAATAATAACTAGTTGCTCCAAAAAAATGAGAAGCACCATGACAATCAGTCAGAGTTCAAAAGAGGCATGATATGATACATTGCAAAGTGGATTGGGCAATTTCTATGGTTCAGAACCAGCCAAATCTGAATATATTGGTGGAATACATGAAGCCTAATATGGGTGATTAATTATCTTGGACATTCTCTCCGTTTTCAATTTTTCCCACCTTCAATTCCCTAAATATAGGGAATTGAAGGTGGGAAAATTGAAAACAGAGAGAACGTCCAAGATATTAATCGCCCATATAGGCTTCATGTATTCCACCAATATATTCAGATTTGGGCTGGTTCTGAACCATAGAAATTGCCAAATCCACTTTGCAATGTATTCATATCATGCTCTTTTGACTCTGACTGATTGTCATGGTGTTCTTCATTTTTTTGGAGCAACTAGTTATTATTTATTATTTATTTACATCTATTTACTTGCTGCTAGTTCATACAGTACTCATGGCACAGGCACTTGGGCGCTTTTGGGATGCCGGCAATTGCCGGCATTGAGTTCCTCACAACTACGCAACCGCCACCACCCAATAAGTAAGGCAGCCACCCAGATAAGGAGGTACGTGACCACACACCTGCCGCTGCGGGTGTGTGGTCCTTAGGTGAGTTTTTTTTTTTTTTTCATTAGTATATACGATGGCGCAAAAAGAGCAGCAAAGCTGCTCTTTTTGTGCTGCTTTGAATCACTTTTACTAATATACTTTTTATTATTTTAGGTTATGGCCTGCTCCAAGGTAGCAGACGGAAGCCGGCCAAATGACAAGGGCCAAAATGGCTATACGCCAACTGAAAATATGCCAAACGAAACCACCAGCCGAAAACACGCCAACTGAAAATGTGATAAATGACGAGAAACAAAGGATTGAGTAGCCATGTGAACCGCACCCCCCTCAAAGCGGGTGTGCGGCTCCATATAAAGTAAGTAACGCAATATACCCCAACAATGCAAAAAGAGCAGCAAATGCTGCTCTTTTTGCATTGGTTCTTGTTTTAATTTTTAACTAATGTGTTTCTATTATCTTAGGTGATTGTCTGAACCAGAACCGGCAAAATGAAGATGCGCCCAACAAGAATGAATAGACAGACACCTGCCAAACAACGACATGAAATGACGCTGAAAACCCCGGTGGACTCCAACCGAGAACGTGCCAATGAACCACACACCCGCCGTAGCGGGTGTTGTGGTTCTATATAAGGTAAGTATTATTTGTACCCCCAACGGTGCAAAAAGAGCAGCGAGATGCTGCTCTTTTGTGCTGGTTTTAATGTCTAACTAATACTTGATTTTCTAGGTTATCGCCTGAACCCTACCAATGAAACCAAGAGCCACCGAACGAGAACGAACGGCCAAACGAACCCCCTCTGCAAAGCAACAGCCACTGAGCATGGCCCACGAAAGACCCACGCTGAACGAGACCCCCACAAATAATGAAAACCAAACCCAATGAAGACACAAAAGACCTGGCGCCAAGAACCCACATGAGCCACACCCACTTCGGCAGGTGTGGAAATTTTTAAGGTAAGTATTTCAACTTAGAAGTACAACTGCACAAAAGGGCAGCACAGGCTGCTCCTTTTGCATGCCTTTTTTTTTTTTGCTGATGTAGGGTTCATTATTCAAGGTCCCCATAGCCCCACCAATCCCCCTCCCCCAGACTCGAATCCATGAACGAAGACCCGCGAATGACCTCGTGCTGAACAAGACCCCGCACATGATGAAAACCAATGAAGCCATGAAACAATGCAATGCTGAGAACCCACACAAGCCACACCCGCTTCGGTGGGTGTGGTAATTTTTTAAGGTAAGTATTTCACGCTAGAAGTACGATCGCGCAAAAGGAGCAGCACAGGCTGCTCCTTTTGCGTGGCTTTTCTTTTCTTCACTAACATACTGTTTATTACTCTAGGTGTTCTTCTGACCCCATGGCCTGCACCTACCCCCACCAATCCCTCCCCCGGTCCCAAAACCTGCATGAACATGAACCACCATCCGCAAATCCGCCGACCAAAAACCTGCGACCTGCTGAATAAAAACCCACGACCCCACCAAATATAAACTTACAACCCCCATTGAATACCGAAGAGGGAGGGGGGGGATAAGCTGTATAATAGTATAAAATAATAAATGAATAATTATGTGTTATAAATC
>MU129410.1:0-17158 GCA_014904985.1 Hydnum rufescens UP504
GCGAAAGATCCCAGGGGAAACCAACTGAGCTTCCCACCAGTCCAGATCTACCATGACAGATGCTGGAAGAACCCTTTGAGCGTGAGATGACTTAAAGGAGGCAATACATTGCTGGAGCGCCCCGAGCTGTGACCTGCCAGCCTGATGCACAAAACAGATGTGGACCAAGGAGCCATGCACCTTCTGCAAGGGAGGAAGTGGAACCTGTGGAGCCAATGACCTTGCGAGTTCGAGCATATCATGCACACAAGTCCAATACTTCAACCGCTTATCTTCTGGCAATGAGACTCGTTGATTCCATAGGTCCCAGAGGAACCCGACATAAACTGTCATGAAGGCAAAAGGCAACCACTTTGAAGCTGCCCAGGGCACTCCCAACTCAGCGGTGAGCCCACGGACATCATCCAGATTATATGGATACGTCCAGGACTGGACATACTGGCCATCCAGGGGCTGAGATGAGATTTGAAGAACCTTGACTGGGATGACTGCATGCCCTTCCTCTAATGTCGCTGTGCACGAGACCCTTGTCTGTGAACATAGAAAATGGGTTGTACGCAAAGGATGATGCCGCTGCGGGGAAGCATCTCCCACCACTGGTTCGGCAAACAGAATGAAATCATCGACCCAACGGCCTATCGGGCCCATGCCAGCTGCTTCCAGGATAGCACGAACTGGCTCAAGGGCTGCACCACAGATTCCGGCCCCTGAAGTCACCCCGAACATAACTGCATGGTTATCCCAAAAACCTCCCTGAAGGTCCCACCAGACCATGAATGGCTTCGAGGAAAAATGAAGGGCACACTGCTGATATGCTGCATTGATATTGCCCCCTGCTGCCCGGGTGCCCAAAGGACAATGTGTGATCTAGGCTGAAATGTCAGCATGGGCCAAAATCTGAAACCCGAGGCATATATGGCATAGCCAAAAGGTGGAAATGGATCAACACCAATGAGAGAGGTACAAAGACATGCCACAGAGGAATGCCTCAATGCGGGCTGTATGACAAGGCAATAGCCATGAGACATCACTGAGCTGCACTGGCAGACATGCCACAGAGGTGGCAATGGCACACTGATCACGGCCACAATAGTGGAGCCTCCCCATGGGGGAACAACAAGAACAAACAGGGAACAGAGTGAAAAGAAACCGAGGACACGTACATAATCGCTCATCTGCTGTGCACCATCCCAGCGAGTGCAGAAATCATTGGCATCTATCAAGTCATTGACTGAAAGGCCAAATGCGTCCTTTGCAGATAGATCCACCACCATGCGCCACTGGTCCCCTGCCTGGCCTGGTTTGCGAGGTTTCGGGACCACACCAATCGGGCTGAATGAAAGTGGCCACCCAGTGGTGCAAAAATCATATGGACCTGGTCCTCAGAGAAAGGGCCTGTGATCCTTCCTAAGCATGCCTCCCCCGCAAAATAATTATTAATGAAATCTGCATGTTCAAAGGCCGATGGACGATTAAGAGGAGTGAAAGTAGATAATAAAGAAGGGGTATGATGAAAGATTGAGAAACCTTCGCGAAGCTGTTGAATTAACTTGGGAACTGATCAAGAATGCCATATTTACATAAGGTCTGCTCGAATGCCTGGGCATTAAAAGGGGTGAGGACCTTATGGAGCTCCTTGGCAAGATGGTGCGAAGTTTCCATGGCCAGGGGATCCGCAGATTGAGCACTCATGGAGAGCAGAGCAGGATGAAGAGCAGGTCCGGCCACGGCCAAAGGATAGACAGAAGATCTTTCCATCACTGGCCCTGACAGCTCTGTTACCAGCCCACTGTGCATAGAGGGGCTGTCCACCTTCCCTGCTGGAAGCTGTGCAATCTGGGGCACGATGCTCCTTCCTTCCACAGAGAAAACAGCACCTGGTGAAGGTGCCCCGAGCGCTGTCCCCCTGAAAGGGACCCCGATTACCTCGCTTCGAGGGAGATACTGGATCAAGGAGTGCTGGGCCCCCTTGTTGTGGAGTGAGACTAGCCCCATAACCAGAAGTGCGACGGCGATGATCAATCGTTATTGGATTGAAGCGATTGCCCAGATATGATGCTGCATGCTGGGTCCACAGTGTCTGAACACGATCTTCAATTAGCTTTGCATTATCTGCATCCACTTGAGCCTCTCTGGCCTCAACCAAGGCTGTCTCGATGTCGTAGAGCCTGAAGTTGACCATAGTGCTGAAGAACTTCTTCCGCAGGGAAAGATCGCAACGTGCGATAACTGAGAACTGCAGGTCAAAGAACCGATGAGCAACAAGGTAATCCCTAAGATGTTGAACTGAAGCAATAACATCCGGATGGTACTGTGTTTTCATGGCCCGCAGGAGACACTCATAGCCTTGGAGCCAATGACTCTTATCAATCATGAGGTCACTCGCCGCAAGCTTGTCCGCATCCACAAACTCTGCCTCCTTCGATGTATCTTCCTGACTAACGAGCTTGTGGATTGATGGAATAATTGACGAATCCTGCTCGTACCTCACACATATCTCCACCGTCATAGCCGACAAAGGAACAAAGTAGCCCCTGTCAATCGTCCGGACCACAATCGATGGCAAAACATCGAAGCGCTGAAGATCTACCGGATCCACGAAGAGTGATGGTTCAAAGGTGAAGGTCTTGTCTGCCTTCGGGTCTGGTGTTGCATTCTGCCCAAGAGACGCTGCCACGACGGCGGCAATAACCTTCTCAACAGCAGGGTCACGCACTGTGAGACAAGGCTGCGCGACTGCAGCCACCGCCTCCAATGGAAGAACCAAAGGATTGACCTTGGCCGGGGCCCCAACTGCCCCACTCCCAGATTGTCCAGATCGCCCAGGAAGGGTTGGGGATGTTAGAGGTGGGATAGGACTTGATAAGGGAAGGCTCGCACTCTTCTGGGTTGCTGAGGACTTCACCTTGGATTTGACTGAACAGAGTTCTGCTTCATGCTGCTCCACCAGGCGCTGACGCTCCAGCACAAATTGATCGCATTCTGCCTGCAATGTACAAAGCAAGACCGCCACCTTCTCCGATTCTGACAGACTATCCTTAAGCATAACAGACGCCTTGGAGGAAGTGCCACCCCCCCCGGCTGAGGTACCTTGCCCCCCGGGTGCTGCCAACCCTGGGATTCTCGGGGGAATTACTGTCAGCACATTGGTGACTACTCCTGGCCGCGGGACTCGCGAGGCTGGGCCACTTGTTGATAGCTCCGGTGGAAGCATCGCAGAAAAGAAACTGACTAGAGATGGAATGAAAACAAGGAACGAGAGGCTGAGTGGCGTTGCTGCAATGGTCTCGCGCGCACACTCAACCAGAAAAGGTAAGCACGAGACTTTCAGCAAATGCCGCTCCTTTGTTCACTAGCCTGCGTACATAGTCCTCGTGCCTCGGACTACAACTTGGAACTGGTACAATGGGGACTGCCAAGAGGTTGTGGTCGAAACTTATCCGGGCATCCAATCATATCGTTTTTCCCACAGCAATTAATCTTAGCTTCAGTTGCTTTTGAAATGTGAATTAATCATAATGGTTAAATTAAATCAATAAATCTACCTTCGCCTACACACAAAATTAAGACAATGGCTCCATCATCGAAAGCCCCGGCGCCTAGAATGCCAGCTACACCCCAGAACATTGCCCCTGCACCTAAGAGGCATGGACACTATGTCCACACCCCAGGTATGATCCTCTTACTCACTGGTGGCTGGCCCACTAAAATAGTACTTGTCACAGTCCCAGACTCAGTTGTCACTCAAGATCATGGCCAGCCCCCCGGACCTACCACCCCATCCCCATACCATGCACCAGTTACCCCCATCTATGCCGCTTCCACTGTTCACACAATCCAGCATCCCTCTTCATATTCACCTGAATTTATGCCCGGATTCCAACCTTCTCCTACCCTGTTGCCAACACTTTTGTCTCCGCTAATACCTCGCCCAAACTGGTTTGTCGACATGGAAGCCCCTGCATATCTTACCTTGCGGAGGGATGCTCGAAAGCAATTACACATGAAACAAGCTCTCAAGTACCTCACCGACCAAGAGATATCATTTGCCACACTAGTTCTAGAGGTCCTTTCTAGCAACTGGTATCTCCAGGATTGGAGGAAAAACTTCTTCAATCATGGATCGGCAGTAGAGGGAGTTTTGGACTCTTTGTATGAGTCATCCCCCACATGCACTGTGGCCTGGATGAGCGAGAAAGCCATATGTCACACTGTGACAACTGTGTCGAAGGAAATGGATGCTCTTAAACACCGCTTTGCAATGTGCATGAAGGATGTCTCTGTGGACTATCTCTCTGGGTTTAGTCTTCATGTATGTTGCGAGTATGTGAAACTAGAAGCCCCTGTTCTTTGGAGACTCCTGAATGCTTGTGCTCAAACTGATCGCGCAGCTGATGAGAATAAGATTAAAAATCCAGCTATGGTGTGTTCCACTCCGCCGATCCAATCCCAATTGATCATCTAACCATCCTAATATTTGTATTTTCATGTAGGTGTGCACTATAGTAGCCATGCAATTGGCAAAAGAACGCTCAAATCATGCAAATCATCTTGCAGTTGCATTCTCGCTTTTTCTTTATGCAAATGGGGCCCCACGACGTATAATTGAGGTACTATCCAAAATGGGTCTCTGTACTTCATATATCAGTATTATGGAATCTGTGGTTACTCTTGGGAAATCATGTGTTGCTGTGGCCTCCAAAGCAGTACATGATCCAACCATGGCCTTCGCAAAAGGAGTCGACAATATAAAACTTTCTACTACCACACATGCTGAACAGCATCTCAATGCACGTCCAAAGATGTGGAATGCAACAGCACGCTCAGTATACATCCTGAAAAATGCTGTGTGTGAAGCAATGTCAGCACCAATTTTCCATGAACACACTCATCATGCCAAGAACATCTCTATCCAGGATTTACAGCTCACACCACAGACAATCCTCTGCCATAATCACCAAATTCAGGTTCAAATTATACACATACTCCTTTGCCATCCCTCCTTCAAAAATTTCCAAGGGGGTGAGGCTGTCCAGTATTTGGATGTTCGCAAGCCTACCAGTTGCACTCCTCATGTCCACCTCCCCCTTCCAGTAGTAGATATTGATGAATCTACCATCGATGGGAATTGTCACAATTTGGAGGAAATGACCAAGTGCTTAGGGTTCAGCAGGGATGAGATATCAGATCTGGTCTGTGCTGTCTTCAGAGATCAGATGACTTCAGCCCGAATCCATTCTATGAAGCTCGAGCGCCTTGGCAATATCAATGCATTTCTGCAAGGACTTCCATGGGAACCTGTGCCTGGTTTCTTCCATGTCCAGCTCAATTGGTTATTGATGATGTTGAGGATATATTGAGGTTCACACATTGACAATGGAACCCTGGCCACATACATTGACCTTCTTGGTCTCAAGAGACTTAATAACGCCAAACCTGATCACCACCTTCTTGAGCACCTAATACTTCAAGTGTATGAAGGACAAATGCAAGCCTGTTGGATCCAAGCATCTGGATTTGAATCCTTGGAGGCATTCTCAGCAAGTAAACCATCATTGGAAATGGTGCAGAGGCTTGCACATGATATCCAGAGTCAATTTATTGGGATTGCGGATGATCCCATCCCATCAGCAGATGAAGCCCTCCACCAAGCAGTTCTATTTAATCATGATGCCTCACTGTACATTGAAATGATGGATGGCTGGGAAGGTTGGTGACTGGGGAAGAATTGAGGACATTCTTCCCCTCCTCATCTGCTGTTTTCGTGGTGGGGGTGGCAAGAATTATGCCAGAGATCTCCTCCATCTCCTCCAAAACCTCAGGCATTCATGGCTGGAGGCATTTGCAAATATGGTCTGCGACAACATCCTCATAAATATTTCTGGGTGCCCGGACAGCTATTTGCCTGTTGACCTTAATCAAGAGCATGATATTCATTGGCTTAAGGTAAATTTTCATCCTGTGTCTACATAATGCATCATGCTAATTGTGAGACATACTCTTAGTATTTCTATGTCTGCTGAGGAATCCATGCCAACCCCGAGTTTCTCAGCCATATAGGCCCAATAATCCGTGAACTTTGTGTCCTTACCAAAGGATTTTGCACACAAATCGGTGCTCCATGGCTTGGGACACACCATTCAGCTCCAGATATATCTCATGAATCCGCGAAGGTGAATCGAAAATGTATTGAGTCACACACCTTCATCACAGTCACAGGGCGGAAGCTTCAGACAGGTGTTCACAATACACTCTTGAAGGGGTATGCAGCATATGTTAGTGGGGGCCTTAAGGACTTCCATGAATGCAGAATCCTTCCAGATGAGCAAGAACCACAAGGAGATGATGGAGATGACGAAGATGCTGCTGAGGATCCAAACTCCTTAGTTGAACATGCAGAAGATGCAATAGTAAATCTGGAGATGATGATGCATGATTAATTGTAGGAGGGTTTTACCATACAAGAACACCATACATATTTTATTATTAGCTACTGTTTTCTGAGATGTAAGGAATAGATTATTTGCCCTTTCCTCGTCCACCTCTTCCACATTTCCGGCTCTGCTCTAGGTCAATACCATCACTTTTCTTCAGAGAACTCACCCCAGGGTTGGGAATGTTCTTGCGGATACGTTTTAATGTTGGCTGGTTAGGTAATAGTTCCACTGCTTTGCAACGAGAACGTGTCTGCCGGCGATGAGAAGGGGATGAAGGGGGGGAGGATGCACCGTGTACTGCTGCCAAAGAGTGGTTACTGTTATTTGTATTGTCATTGAGTACTTTGGTTGCTCGGGGCTGGGGGATCTGAGATTTAGAGTTTGTTGGGGTACAAGGTGGCTGTGGAGGTGGCTGTTTGCTGGCCATTACGGCTTCGGTTTGTCTTAATTTGTGCCGATGCTTGAGTGCTTCAGCATTCACCTTGTCTTGCACTCCGCGAGCATATTTTGGCCAATCAACTGTGTCAAACTGGGAGATGATATCAAAGATTTCCAGGGCATATGGTTGAAAACTGCCACCAGTTCCACAACCGAGCTCGGATAGGATCTCAAGGATGGGATTAAGTGTGGGTTTTATTAACTTCAGCATTACCTCAATCATCGAGTTTGGTAGAAAAATATCACATAGGACACAGTTGCCCAATTGCAACTCCTCATGTTGCCTCTGATGCCAGTGATAGATAGAAATGCGCAGTGCATTCTGCTGTACCTTTGGACAGTTTTTAGTTCGAGACCTTTCTTCAGCAGGGACTGCTGGGGGCATCGGCCACAACTTGTCTGCAGTAATCCCAAATGGTAGGCCACATTCTGGCCCGTCACAGCAAAACCACCCCACAGTGACAGCTGGGAGAAAGTGATAAGCAAATTACTGATGAGTGACAAATCCAGAGAAATTCACTGTGGATTTCGGGGGACCTATTAAATGAAATAATATGTCTACCATGGCACCACTTCTTCCCGACCATATCATATTCCAAATTAATGTAGTCCAGAATACAATTCTGAATATGATTCTTCTTTGTCTGCCAGCTTCTTTTTTCCTGCATGGTTCCAGAGGGTTCACTTTGATTTTTCTTCAATTGCCCAGGGCTTGTAGAGCAACAGGGCCAAACCGGACTTGGAGCGGTTATGTCCTGACCATTGAAGGTAATCAATCATGTCAGAGCAGAGTCCAATCTGGTATGTGTTGACTGTGATATCTGCATTACATCCCTGCACAAATATTCCTCAGCCTCGGTACCTGGAGGAATCAAAGAAGAATTGCTCACTGTTCTGGCAGATGAAGTAGCAATAAGCATTATGCATGCCCCTGACTTATAATCACTCCAATTTTGCTTTTGGCATTCATCTGAGAGTGAGCCATGGTATGGTCGAATGAGATTCATTGCTTGGATCACCGGGGACCATCGCTTCTGTAGATATTTTTCAAGGACCACTGTAAGTGCCTTAGAGTCACAAAACACAAGTGAGGAGGGCGGAAATGCCATAGGCAGATGAAAATCTGCAGCTGCAGGGACGAGAAAATCATAATTGTTGAGCCCACCAATGGTCCCAACTAGTGGACGTGTTGCATAGCATATATTTGAGCGATTGAGGGGATGTCGAAGGATTACATGGTCATCAGGATGAAGGCGAAGGGAGTCAATGATTTGACACATGATGTCACCAGGAGCAGTGTAAGCAGGAAACGAAGGGAGGAATCCAGCCACAGTCCACGATATGGAATTGAGAATGAAAAGAGGGGACCACGGGATCAATCCGAATGTTGAGGCTTGAAGGAATGAAGGTCTTTGGTGATAGAAATCTAGTGCTGTAAGCAACACCTGCTCAAGCAATAGAATAAAGAATGAATATGGGTCACAAAACCACACCCTAAGGCTCTCCTCTTGAGGCCCTAGACAAAGTGCAGTAGTCTTGGTGGAATTCACCCAAGAAACCAGCGGCAATACATCAGTGCCTCAAAACTGGGGAGGGGAAAAACTATAGAAATTCGCATCTCCTGCACTTAATATACATCACAGAAAAATGCTATGGTAACCGGAAGAAAGGTGGAGTTAAGGTGAAAATGATGAAAAAGAAATCAAGTCAAAAGCTTCAGAATTGAAGGAGATATTCCAAAATCAAGTCAGAATAGGGGAATATGGCTTAACCAAGCTATTCCTCCTCTCCTACTGCACAGAATCCCTTGGGAATGGTGGAACTGGTCGTCCTAGATGTACTATTCGTCGGATATAAGAGGGGCAGAGAATAATTGCCATTAATAATCAAAAAAGCGGAGGCAATAATGGAATGAGACATGGGGGAGTTAAATTGTAGAGAGCCGAGTTTTAATCCGCTCGTTTTGCCCTTGGTACCATTGGATGCGGACTGTCAACAGTGTTCTAGGCGTGCTTGTCCCGAATGAATTGGATTAAACTGACTGAGAAAATCGAAAAATACTGAAGGGATATATGAAACACATAGTAAAATCGACCTGGAAGGTGCAGTTTTGATTCTTTTGGCTCATGTTTGGTATCGTATGAAAGGTGTGAATCCTAGCTTTCTGGGCGCTATCTTTCCGAGTCAATCCAATCAAAACTGAGGGAGATATTCCGCGTTTACTCCTTGAGAGCACCGCATTAGCCCCTATTTATCATGTGACAGGTCCGCGAGTTGGAATCAAGGCCCAGTGTTGGAGGGATAAATCCCTACACCATAGAAATCCTCATCCGAGACCATTTTCCCTACGAACGAATCAATTATATGTCACCGCGCTCATTTAATTTTATCGCCATTCGTTTATTCAAGAAATCAATTGGATTCCTACCCCTTTCCAACCCATAATATCACCTCATTCCTTTACCATGTCTACCAGTCAATTTATTGACTATCCGTCGGACTTCAACAGTCCTCATCAAAAAGGGGCAGTTTATGCCCTACTTCAAGTCCATTTTCTTTGGACAAGGCAATTCAACTTGCCATCTTTCTTCAAGACTGGGTGACTTGCCTGCTCTTCCAAGTCATCCTACTGCCTTAAGGGCGACAGATTGTGATTATGTAATGACGCGGACTGGCCTAGTTCCGATTCTGGACTCGCGGATCAGTCACATGATCCAGATAGGGCTGCACTACTCTGAAGGAGTATTTTTCGAATTTCTCCGTCATTTTTGATTGGATCGACTCGAAACGACCGCGCCCAGAAAGATACAAATCGTACCTATCGAACGGTACCAAACACGAAACGAACGGATCAAAAATGCGGTCCCTGTAACAATATCTTGCCATGATTCATACTCTGAAGGAGTATTTTTCGAATTTCTCTGTCAGTTTTGATTGGATCGACTCGAAACGACCATGCCCTGAAAGCTGTTGAAAATGCGCATCGAACGGTACCAAGGGCAAAACGAGCGGACGCGAACTCCATTTTTCACAAGACAACTCCCTCCCCATGACTCCCCCTTTGCTCCACCATTCAAAATAGCGAATTACTTCCGGCCCTCTTATGTCCGATGGAGAAGACCCTCAGGGCGACCTATTCCACTTTTCCTTAAGGGAACTTGTCCAGGTTTGAAGGAGGAATAGCATGTAATGTGTCAATCTCCCCTTTTATCTTGAAATTGGAATATCTCCATCAATTTTGAAGATTTTAACTTGATGTTTTTTTCTCTGTGTGTCCCTTAAGTCCGACTTTTTCACTTTCTATTGAGTCGAAGTCTGGATTGTATATTAGGTGCAGCTAGCACACAAATTCAGTAGTTCTCCCCCTCCCTCCAGTTTGAAGCTCCTTGAACAGCTGCTGGTCCCTGGGTGATTTCTCACTACAAAAAGCGAATTCTAACTACACTTTGACTAAGGTCTCAAGAAGAGATTCTTAGGGTGTGGTAATTTGACTGAAAGACACATTCTCACTTAATTGCTTGGGCTTTGTTGGCTCACTGCAATTTCCCCTGTTCAAAAGACCTTCCCCCACTCGAACCTGAACATCCGGATTAGATCTGTGATCCCCTCTTTCGTCCCCGGCTCAACATCGTGGACAGTAGTTGGATTGGTTTCATAACCATCCTGCTTACACCGGGTGTGTAATCCGTTGTGTTACATAATCACAATTCGTTAGAGGCACCCTTGAGGCAACAGGAAGCATGGGATTGATTGAAGATTAAACAAAGCAAGCAAGTTGAATTGCTATTGCCACATTGAGGTACGGCAGAAAAAAGTGGAATTTGGGGTGGCCTGTTGAAGTGCCACAGATGAACAATAAATTAGCTCATGTATAGGTAAGGGAATGATGCGGATTTGTGGATTCTAGACATATGGCATCTGGGCTTGTTCTCAAATGAATGATGACATGGGAATTGACGTCCGGATTGACATAGAAAATGGTTCATTTGTTTGAAAGATCGTCCTCGGATAGGGTTTGTATGTAGTAGGGATTTGTCCCTCCAACAGCGGTGGCAGTGAAAGAGAGGACTCAATGAGGTCCAAGAAAGGTACTATGAGCCTCCCCTAGATGTGCCCAAGCAGGTCGAAATGCAGGGGAGCCATCATGTGAATGACCCCAATGATCAATATTATGTGCTTCGTCCACAAGCAAGAAGCCGATACACTTTTGGAATTCTGGATTGTGCAGCAGTGTCCTGAAATGATTCTGCACTCCTTGCTCCCAGAAGATTTTGGGCTGGACTATGAAGTTCTGGTATGTGCCCTCCTCTAACATGCCCTTTCAATGCTACATTAGATACGAGGAGATAAAAACAGACAAAGCAATCTACTCACCTTCCAGATTGAGGATGAACTACTCATGCTCCCATTCATGGTGAGGGACTTGATACCAATTTCTTCCAGATCCAACACCTAATAATACCTTGAGATAAACTGTAGGAGAGTGAACATGGTTTATAATTAAAATACCTGGCCCCACTGCAGCTCATTCAGAGGCGAAACAGTAATGAAAATGGTGTCTGGATGAAGAAGCATAAGTATGCCCATTGTGATGGTCTTCCCTGAGCCCGTTGCTGCCTCATGGATGACGTTCTTGCCTTCACACTCAACAGCAACAACTGTCTCAAGTTGCACGACACACGCAATTTTCTTGTGATGCGACTTTATCCATAAACATTTGGTTGCAATCCGAACGATGGCAAGGTGATCAGGGTGAAATGAATGTTATGCAGAATGTCCGAGAAGGCTCTCAGCAAGAGTGGAGACAGCGACAGGAATTTCTTGACCATCAGCCTTGTCTAACATCCAATAAGGGGAAGAAGCTGATATAGGATCATCTTCTGAGTCAATCTCAGGATCTGGGATATCACTTTCTTTGTCATCATCGGAGGGAAGCTCAGATAGGCCATTCATAACAGCCGTTCAAAAAGCCACTGAAGCTAAGATTAATTGCTGTGGGAAAAATGATATGATTGGACGCCCAGATAAGTTTCGACCACAACCTCTTGGCAGTCCCCATTGTACCAGTCCCTCAGCAAGCAGCTGAGGGTACTGGTCATGAGTCTAGGTTAAGAGAACAAGCAAGATCCAGGCGGAATACTTTGGGTCAATCTGCAGCTAATGAACGACGAATGCTCAAGGCCTCCTCATTTGCCTTGAGAGCCTCTTCATCTGGGCCAAATTTCGAAAGATCAATGGAGAGGTTGCTAAGAGAGCAAGCAAGATCTGGGAGGAATACTCCAGGTTGATCTGCAGCTAATGAGCGACAAATGCTCAAGGCCTCCTCATTTGCCTTGAGAGCCTCTTCATCCTGGCCAAATTTCGAAAGATCAATGGAGAGGTTGCTAAGAGAGCAAGCAAGATCTGGGAGGAATACTCCAGGTTGATCTGCAGCTAATGAGCGACAAATGCTCAAGGCCTCCTCATTTGCCTTGAGAGCCTCTTCATCCCGGCCAAATTTCGAAAGACAATTGGAGAGGTTGCTAAGAGAGCAAGCAAGATCTGGGAGGAATACTCTGTGTTGATCTGCAGCTAAGGGCCACTTTGGCTGCACAAGAAACGTTTCTGCTGAGAGCATTTCTGCAATACAAAAAGTTGGAGGTGTTCCTTGGTATAGAAGAAGGGTTGGGAGCTCCGATGACTGTCAAATCAAAATCTGGTTCAGCCAGTGTGTGGATGGGAGACTGTATTTCTGTTGTTATTCATTGGGCTGGTTCGCTTCAATGGTTGATCACACTCTGCAAGATGCGTATGGTGTTCAGTGGAGAATAGGAAGGGATATGGACTAGCTGTAGTCAATGATATATCATGTGGGATGCTTATAGAAAGGCTTATACATCATGTAGGATGATTATGGAAAGGCTTATACGTCTGGGATGCTTGTGGGAAGGCTTATACATTGTTCGTGTTGCGTTGGTCTGTTTACTGATATTTGTGTATTCTTGTTTATGTTCTCCTGGTCAAAATGCAGATATCTGTGGGTTATAGACTGGTCAGTGCTTGGTTAGTCTTGTTAGTATGTTTCTTTCTTCTTTCTTCAAAACCTGATACATATTTCGTTATGCTTACTTTTCCTTGGATGTCCAGCAACTCTAACCTTAGGTCCTGCAACTATCCTTGGCTTTAGTGATTCGCGTAGAGGGCTACCAGTGGCTTTGTCTCAACAACCTTGAAGATGACTTAGCTCCAGATGGCTTATAGATAGACTGTTCTTTAGAGGCAAGCAGAAAAGTTGACGGTGGTTGACAGTAATGATTTCCAGAGAGGAGATGATTGTGTGTGGGTACAGGAAATCTACCAGCTTTTATACCTTTCTGAAGGTGGCTGTGTTTAAGAAATATGACTCCCCCATGGGTGAGTCATATGTGAGTCATAGATGAGAACAAAAGAAAAATAACAAGATGATGTAATAATGTGGTCATAGCTGAGTCATGCATAAGGAGAACAAAAGGAATCATGAGGGGTGATGTCATAGTGATGTCATTCATAAAGAGAACAAAAGGAATCATGAGGGGGGGTGATGTCACCAATTTGCTGAGCATGTGGAATGCTTGGAGCATGTGGTCACTGACCATGTGGAGCATTCTTGAGGCGAAATGAAAGGATATCTCCAGGTTTTGGAGATTAATTTGAGCATAGTCCAGTGGTTAAGGTGTTTTGTTGTTGGTTGATAATGGGGACAAGTGCATGGGATGGGATTTGATGCAGAAACAGCAGTTTGCATCTGTAATAGACGTTCTTGGTATCATTGGATGCGGATTTTTAACAGCTTTCTGGGCGCGGTGGTTCCGAGCAGATTGAATGCGAACTGATGGAGAAATTCATTTTTTACTGGAAATCCCGGATTTTGGTAGTAAAACTGGCCTGGAGAGTGCAGTTTTGGTCCGTTCGACTTGTGTTTGGTACCGTTCGAAAGGTGTGAATTGTAGCTTTCTAAGAGTTATATGGGAGTACCTCTCCGATCAAAACTGATGGAGTTATAGAACGAATTCGATTTCCGTGCGTAGCCGTAATTAATTTCGTAATTGGTCATGTGATCGTCCAAAGGTTGGGAGTGGTGTGATTTCACGTTTTTCTGATACTGGATGTTTTTATCTTCTACAGATGGTGAACACTTTTAATTGCAGCCCCTTGCAATGTCATTTGCCTTTTTCCACAGTTATATGATTGAGATCTGATCGTGCCTCCTCGTGTAGAACCACCATGTCCATCCTTCGAACCAAAGCGAGATTTCCTGCGAGTTTATGCTTCAAATTTGGTGATAGAAGTCACTTATTGTTGGGTAGGGGTCTTTAATATCCGCATTTTTAATAGTTTTTCCTTTGTATTGTCCTAGGATTTTTAAGTGAATACCCACTTTGGATGATTTCGTTAGGGTGGAGGTCAAGAGCATCTGTGGAGAAGGTTTGATGAGGTACAGTGGTGTTTTCTGGAATGCAGAGGAGAAGGACAAATTCGATTTCGAGATCATGGTGTATCGTGGGTTGATTGTTATGCGGTTCTCCAAACTCGTACATTGTCCAGTTGACTCTTTTTGTCTTTATAACGCCATCAAATGCGACTTGGGGATTTGGATAATAGCAGATAATCATGTGGGGTTTGAGATGGGTGAATGGTTTGGGGTATGGGTAATCGAATTGCCAGTATATAATTGTGTGAAGTTCCAATGGCATGGTGAACACTTTTTGATTCAGGCCTTGAGGATAGTCGTTCAATTTGCTTTTATGTCACTTTTGCATCCGTAGACCAATTGATCATGTGTCCATTTTAATTTTGCTTAGGCTTTCCATGGATTTGGATTCCTTCATTGATTGGCAGGGTTGCTTCATATTTCGCTGTCATCTTCTCATACATCAATGTCATCAGGGTGTGGGCAGAGGTGATGTTTTATTTCGTAAAGGATCAAACGATGACAGGGGTTGTGTGGGTGAAGTATGGGTATGGGCACTCATTGTCCATTTCGCCAAATACTACGAGGATGAGGTGGATTCGAACAAGAAGGTGACCGTCTGAGCTGAGGTCCTTGATTCGGGTTTGGCTCAAGTAGGCATAATAGAAGTGATCAGTGTCGTTTTCAATATCAGGATAGAATATGCTGAATTCTCCTACATGTAGTGCCAGGTAGTGTGAGTCGCGGTTGGTTACTAACACTCCAAGGCTGATTTCAGTTTCTCCCAACGTTTGAAAGTCCTGACATGAGAGAGGAATTTGATCCATCGAATTTGAATTATCGCCTGAGTTCTCGATATCGCCTGAGTTCCTGAATGTTTAATGAACGTCCTTAATGACCGCGGTGTTTACATACTGGTTGAACTCATGGCTTTTTCAAGGTTGTAGTGGGAGTTTTTTAGAATCGTGGATGAAGGTGTTTGGTCCATGTTTTTCGATGACTTTTGTATCCAGTTATTTGGTTTTGACACGTGACCAGACCCGCTGTTTATGTTCTCCTTTTCCATTTATGGTGTTTTTCATTTGCCTGGCATTTTTGTGATAGAGGAAGATCTTTTTATTTTTAGAGGCGATTCAATGACGACGATGGTGGTTTATTCAGGAGGGTGATGGGTGAATGTAGGAAGGTGGACCGTGTCTGTGTCGACATTCCCATATACGGCCATTCTTATCTGCACCTTTACATGAAAATCGGAGTCATCGGTGTATTCTCGGGTTATGCAATACGATTCAAGGTGGCGATCGTATACGTTTGGACTGTGGTTGTCGTGTTGGGGCAAAAGTAACCCCTTCGTCCGATGTGGAGATTGAGAATTGGATCGTTTCGGTCCCTGATGTGCTGTACAAAGAAAACCATGAATCCTGTCGCATCATCCAGGATGTATACATCATCAAGGTTGGATGGGAGTTCTGTGTGAGTCTCAGAAATGCCATTGGTGAGTATGTTGGTAGGCATATTTGATGGTGTCCTACCCCTTTTTAGGTAAGCATTTATACGAGTCACATTGTTTTTGACATACGTTCTTTTTAGAGTCAGTGGATGGGATGGGGAAAGAGGATTTTATGTGAGAAGTGCTTTTTATGAATGGATTTGAGATGGTCTAGATTTGAGGGGACCCTTGGATTGTCATGTCAGGGCACTCAGTTTGGGTTTGGTTTCGGGTTTGGTGAATTTTTTTTTTTTTGAATAATTGACTGTTGTTTTTGTTTACCGGTTAAGTTGTGAGTCTCCTAATTAGCATGGTTTTGTTGTTACGGACTTGTGGAATTTTTGTTTTTATACGGACTATGACTTTGTTTCTTTTGTTTTTCTTTTGATTTTGATTGATTGATTTTTTTTTTTGACAAGTCCACATCGCCAGGTGAGGTCAGTCTTAAGAAAAAGATTCAAGTGACATAGAGGCTTTCAGACTTTGAGAGAGATGAGAGTTAGGAGAAATGAACATCATTTTGCCAACAGGTGACATAGTTTTTACATAGAGAGAAAGGAGAGCAAAGGAGAAGTCTTTCCTTCAGGCGAGAGAGATGGTACATTGGGGCGAGCACATATTTCTTTTTGTTTTTAATGAGAGAGAGGAAGAGGATGGGAAAGGAAGGGGAGAGGATGGAGGACTGTGTTGGGTGAGGTATATGTACTGCGAGGCGAGGACAAGTTGTGGTGATGGCCTACCAGCCATTCACATTGTCATCCGATTTGTCGGTCGCTGGGTTGGATGGAAGGTCCGTTAGTTCGTACGCAGTCAGGGTGTTCTTGAATTTGGCCCATTTGTTGTCCT
Source organism: Hydnum rufescens UP504 (assembly GCA_014904985.1). Classification (NCBI taxonomy): domain Eukaryota; kingdom Fungi; phylum Basidiomycota; class Agaricomycetes; order Cantharellales; family Hydnaceae; genus Hydnum; species Hydnum rufescens. Next base: position 16,640 of record MU129410.1, read on the forward strand.
TTAAGTCATACTGAATGTCATGCACGTATTTCTTGTAATATTCGATGGCTTGGTCATTGGTCGAGATGGAAGGGGCGAGATCGTGCGAAGCACAGAGGGATTCGGATAGCTTGGCGAGTGCGGGGGCGATATGACGATGAAGGACGAATGCTGTATATGGGGTGTCTAAGCGATGCTGTTGTCACACAATATCTGCTGCTTGGATAAAGATTTTAGCGAGACGGTTGACTTGGGTAACATGGTGATATGTAGATGGATAGAGTAGCCGATTGCGCCAATTGGTTACACACTGCTCGTGTTGTAAAAGTTTGTCGTCATTGTACCGCATTTTTGGTCCTTTTCCTGCCACGTCATCCACAAAGGCTTTGGCTCTATCTGGGATCATAGGCCTGATCATGTGTGTAACTGTTTTCATGAATTCTTGCATGGAGTTCGTGTACCCTTGGGGCAGCGTTGTGAGCTTTACAGGACCCAATGGTGAATCGCTTGTCGTGAGTTCTTGGGATTCTTCTGCCAGTC
>MU129411.1:0-16906 GCA_014904985.1 Hydnum rufescens UP504
GTAAATGATCACCCCGGGCCTAGCTCACGTGTTCGTATGGGCCCGTTTGCCCATTTGCGTGGGGCCCAGTGCGCACATCTCACAGGGGCTTATTCAGGGGGGAGGCTATTTTGTCACCTAAAATAAAAGATGTGTTACTTTAATGTAGTGAAGAGCAAGAAGAGCAGCCCATGGCTGCTCTTCTTGCGCGATTGTAGCTCCAGAAAGAAAGACTTACCTTGAGAGTACCACACACCCGCCGCAGCGGGTGTGGTACTCGCATGTTCACGGTTTCGTTCACAGGGTTTTGTTTCGTTCGGTGGGTTTGGGGTCACGGGGCTTTGGGTCACGGGCTTCAGTCACAGGGTTTCAGGTCGCAGGTTTGGCATCGGGGGTTCGTGCAGGGTTCAAGATCTAGAAAATAAGGGCGTTAGTTAAACATCAAAGCATTGCAAGAAGAGCAGCTTACGCTGCTCTTCTTGCGCCACAAAAAATGAAAACAAGCTTATCTTAGAGTACCACACACCTGCCGCAGCGGGTGTGTGGCTCCCTATTTTCCTGTGCAGCCCAGTTCGCGGGTTCATGTCGGTCGTCGGTCGTTTCGTGGTTTCATTCATGGGGGCGGGCCTTTGTTCAGCGGGTTTGACATTGTGGACTCTGTTCGGCGGGTTTGGCGTCGTGGGCCTTCGTTCGGCGGGTTGGGCATCACGGGTTTCACTCCGTGGGTTTGGTGTCGTGGGGTTCAAGTTCAATATCTAGAAAAATGAACAGGTTAGTTAAATATTAAAGCATCGCAAGAAGAGCAGCTTATGCTGCTCTTCTTGCGCCACAAAAATAAACAAAAATAAACAATAAACACTTATCTTGAAGTACCACACACCCGCCGCAGCGGGTGTGTGGTTCCTGGGGCCACCCGTTGGCTCCACGTCATTTTGTGTGATGGTCCTTCTTCACTTGCGTGCTTTTCGTTTGGCGTGTGGGTTTTGGCGCACGTTTGTGTCACAGGCTGTTGTTTGGGGGGGGTCGGGGTTTGTTTGGCAGGCTCCATTCCGCTCGTTCTTTGTTGGGTGGTTCTTCTCTTCATTTCATTGGCTGTAGGGCAGGGGATAACCTAGAAAAAATATTTACGTTAGTGAGAAATGAAAACCAGCACAAAAAGAGCAGCTTTCACTGCTCTTTTTGCACGGCTGGATATATTAGAGGGGGGGGGACTCATCTTATAGAGAACCACACACCCGCTGTAGCGGGTGTGGGGTTTGTGTGGCCATTCACCAGGCGCGTTGTCGTCTGTCGTGGTTGTGTTGCTCGTGCTCGTCGCGTTAGTCGCGTTGGTCACGCTCGTTGCATTTGTTGCGTTTGTTGCGTTGTCATGTTGTCGCGGTCTTCCTTCTTGTATTGTTGCTTGGCATGGTCCTGTTTGCACCCTGGCAGGTTGGGCCCTCGTCATTTGGCTGATTTTCAACTGGTCCCTAGGACCAGGTCACGATCTATATGAAAGGTATTGTGTTAGTAAACAAGTTCAAAGCAGCGCAAAAAGAGCAGCTTTTGCTGCTCTTTTTGCACTGTTGTATCTACTATGATAAAAAAAAACTCACCTTGTGACCACACACCTGCATCGGCGGGTGTGTGGTCATCTTTCCTTCTTTGGGTGGTTTTCCTGTTAGGTGGTGGTTGCGAGAAGAAACACAACTCAATGCCGGCAATTGCCAGCATCCAAAAAGCGCCAAGTGTCCGGTGCCACGACTACAGTATGAATTAGTAGCAAGTGACTAAATGTAAAATAAATACCATATAATTAATATTTGTCGAAAGGAAATAAAGAGACCATGACAATGAGTCAGAGTTCACTAAGGCATGAAGATTGCAAAGTAGATTGGGCGATTTCTATGGTTCAGAATCAGCTCAAATTTAAATATATTGGTGAGATATATGTACCCTACATGGGGACCAGGTATATTGGGCATTCTGGCGTTTTTCAATTTTTCGCGCCTTCAATTCCCTATTTAGGGAATTGAAGGCGTGAAAAATTGAAAAATGCCAGAATCGTCCAATATACCTGGTCCCCCATGTAGGGATTCGCATATACCATCATTATATCTATATTTGGGCCAATTATGACCCATAGAAGTGCTCAATCCACTCTGCAATTAGGCATATTGTGCCTTATTTGAGCTCTGACTCATTATTGTCGTCTTCTTTGCTTGTTTGGACAAATATGTATTATATAGTATTGATTCTATGTCTATATACTTGTTATTAATATGTATTCTGCTCGTGGCACTACACTTTGGCGCTTTTTAACGACTGGCAATTGCCGCATTGAATTGCACAACTACGCAGCCACACTCAACAAACGGCCCAGAAAGGCACGGACACGACCACACACCCGCTGCTGCGGGTGTGTGGTCCTAAGGTGAGTTTTTGTTTCAGTAGATACAAGGGCGCAAAAAGAGTAGCGAAAGCTACTCTTTTTGCGCCGTTTTGAAGTCTTATACTAAGGTAGCTTTTATTATTTAGTTGCTGTTCGGGTTTACGAGAACCCGAATGGCAAGAGCCAAACCAGAACCGGCGACAGACCGCCAATGGGAGGCCCCAGGAACCACACACCCGCTGCGGCGGGTGTGTGGTTCTATATAATGTAAGTTACCTTGTGCACCCCAATGGCACAAAAAGAGCAGCAAGTGCTGCTCTTTTTGCGCCAGTTATTATTATTTAACTAATACATCTTTTATTCTAGGCTGCCACAAATGAAGATCGGCAAAATGAATCACCCCAAAACGATGACTGGCCCCCAAAATGAAACCAATGAATGACACGCCAAACGAAGACACGAGCCGACCCAAACCCATAGAACCACACACCCGCTATGGCGGGTGTGTGGTTCTATACAAGGTAAGTAACGTTGGGTACCCGCAATGGCGCAAAAAGAGCAGCAAGTGCTGCTCTTTTTGCGCTGGTTATTATTATTTAACTAATACATCTTTTCTTCTAGGCTGCCACAAATGAAGATCGGCGAAACAATCACCCTGAAACGATGACCAGCCCCCAAAACCAAACAACGAACGACGATGCGCCAAACGAAGACACGAGCCGACCCCAAACCCATAGAACCACACACCCGCCATAGTGGGTGTGTGGTTCTATGCAAGGTAAGTAACGTTGGGTACCCGCAACAGCGCAAAAAGAGCAGCACCTGCTGCTCTTTTTGCGCTGGTTTAAATTTTTTGACTAATAATGCAGTCTTCTAGGCTATCGTTACCACAAATGAAGGCCCACGAAGCCACCTCCCCCTCCCCGAACCGCGGCGCGTCAATAAGGACACCGAACGCACGAACCACACACCCGCGATAGCGGGTGTGTGGTTCTACAAAAGGTAAGTGATATAGTACACCCCCAATGACGCAAAAAGAGCAGCAAGGGCTGCTCTTTTTGCGTTCATTTTTCATTTTAATTTTTAACTAACACATCATTTATCATATTATTCTAGGTTTTTGCCCGAGCTGGCCAAACGAACCCCCCACTCGGAAATGACAACGCGACCCGCCAAACAAAACCCGGGAACGGGAACAGACGACGCAATGCGACAGGACCCCAGACGAACCACACACCCGCTTCAGCGGGTGTGTGGTAATTCAGGGTAAGTATGATCGCACAAAAGGAGCAGCGTACACTGCTCCTTTTGTGTGGCTTTTGTTTTGTTGTTTCTTCTCTTTTACTAACCCATTATTTATTCCTAGGTTTCTCTGATCCTACAACCCAACCAACCCCCAATCAAGACCCGTGACACCCGCCGAAAAAACACGTGAGAACGGAAACCTGCAAACGAACCACTCGCCCAAACAACGACCAGCCCCCGTACGCAAATCCGAATGTGCGACCATGGTACAAATGAGTACCACACACCCACTTCGGTGGGTGTGGTACTACAAGGTTTTTTTTTCAATTTCTATGCATACAGCGATGCAAAAGGAGCAGCACAAGCTGCTCCTTTTGCGTCACTTTGAAATTTTTTACTAACATACACTATCATTCTAGGAATCAAATCAAGGCTCCCGAAACAATGACCCACCCCAACGGACACCCCCCATGTGCAAAACCGAGTACAAAGCACGTGACCCAGGCGCAAAATCAGTACCACACCTGCTTTGGCGGGTGTGCAGGTTTTTTTTAGATTTTATATGTACAGCAACACAAAAGGAGTGGCCCAAGCTGCTCCTTTGCGTCACTTCAACTTTTTTTTTTACTAATGTACGCTATTATTTTAGGATCCAAATTGAAGCCCCCGAAACGACAACCTGCGACCCGCGACCCGCAACTTGTCCCAACGACCCGCCCAATGGTGAATCACCAAGCCCAGCCCCCCGTACCACACACTCGCCCTAGTGGGTGTGTGTGGTGCTACTCAATCCTTTTTTTTTTTAAATTTTGAGGGATGGCACCACACACCCACCCAAGTGGGTGTGTGGTGCTACTAAGTAGTACTTTTTTTTTCTTTTGATTTGTATGGACAGTACCACACACCCGCCCTAGTGGGTGTGTGGTGCTACTAAGTAGTTTTAATTTTTTTTTAATTTTGAGGGATAAATCAATAATTAAAATAATGGGACCACTGAACGAAACCCCACCCAGGTTATGTTTAATATATAATAAATAAATACTTATAAATGGAACTATCCCCAATAAGCCCATATGGCCCGCTACATCATAATAAACAATGGTGATTATCCCCCATCAGCCTGTGTAGCCCACTGTCGTCTGAGAATCTCTAAGTCCCAGTCTAAGGTGAGAGGCAGGGGCCCCTGCCTGAATCACGCAAATCATGTTAGCCGGCCCCAGGGGCCCCAGCATCAAAACCTCTAGTTAGACTATATAAATGCAAGGCTCGTAATATCTAACTAGACCTACATTTGTGGCTGACTGAGTTGGGATTTAGCCCCTGACTCAAGATATGAGTTCATTCCCGAACCATCAGCTAGAAAGCCTCCAGGTATGGCAGCCCTAGGGACTGAAGCCTTGAAAATCACCTGCTGGGTCAACTCGCACAAGGAAAAACCCATACGAGCTATAGGTGACTCAGGAGCAGCTATAACACTAGTCAGTAGGCAATACCTTGAGAATCTCACTCACAGCAAACTGCACTGGCGAAAAGGTCTCAAGTTCAATCTCATACATATTACAGGAGAAGCCAGCTGCCTAGGCTACATAAAGTTAGATCTATACTTCACAAGTCAATTAGGGCCTGTTCTACTAGCGGGCATCGAAGCTTACATCGTGGATGGAATGCGATCCAATCTTCTCATAGGGGAGAATACTCAGAAGGCATGGCAACTGCACACCATGTGCCCCACAACTGGGTCCTACTGGCAGCTGGGCAACTCTCCCCACCACATCCATGCAATGACGGCCGTACTGAACCCAGAGGTGTTCACGGTGGGCCAACAAGCGGCTAGCACAAGACCTGCACCAGCACCAGCCCCGAGGAAGCCCAAGGCTCAGGGAAGCTCATCGCTACTCAAGACATTAAAATTCCCGCCAGGACCATGGTACGAGTCCCAGTATCAGGCAACTTTGACAATCAGACCGGAGTACATTACATGGAACGATACCTACTTCTGAAGGACGATGGCAGCTTTCTGGCCTCGACCGACTGCCTAGTCAACACAGTAGACCCAGTACAGCTCCCAGTAGCTAACCCTTCAGGCAACCCATGATATGTCAGGAAAGGGGAACTGCTAGGCTTCATGCATGATCCACAGGAACATCTGGCATTGTGGAGCAGCCTATCCAGCCAGGAGCTGACAGCGCTACGGGCTAGAGCTTCCCTAGTGACAACCATCATCAAGGGCTCACTTAAGAACCGGGATCTCAATATACCTTCACCACCTGGACCCCAGTCCACCACAGACCGCGCCCCTGATGTCGAAACTGACTTGGAGCAAGCATGGGGACCAAAAACAGCTGAGATGGCAGACCCGACCATCTACTCATCAAAAGACATAGAGAAGCACATTGACTTTGATGACAGTCTATCCACCCCACAGAAAGCAGAGCTCTTGGCTGTGGTACAGAAGCGGCAAGGAGCCTTTGGCTTCAATGGAAGGCTGGGCCACCATGCTGACAGAGTCAAGATCAAGCTGGTTGAAGGTGCCAAGCCACACAGTCAACCCCCATACATAGCCTCCCCAGCAAAAAGGGAGTTCATGGACAAACAAATGGATGCCTGGGCTGAGCCGGGAGTCATAGAGCCATCGAACAGCCCTTGGGGAGCGCCCATGGTCATTGCCTATCGAAATGGGAGACTACCGGAAGCTCAACGCTATGATGATCCCAGACAAGTTCCCCATACCAAGACAGACTGACATACTCCAGGCCTTGTCAGGGGCGCAGTACCTGTCTTCATTCGACACGTTAGCAAGCTTCACCCAGATGGAACTTGATGACGAGACGAAGGCATATACCGCATTCAGGTCCCACTGGGGTCTCCTCCAATTTGCTTGCATGCCATTTGGGTTGCGTAATGGTCCAGGAGTCTTCCAGCGCGTCATGCAGGAAATTTAGCCCTGTACCTCTGGGTATTCACTCTAGTCTACATTGACAACATAGTAGTATACTCAAGGACATTCAGCGAGCACATCAAGCACATCGACCTTGTCCTAGCAGCAGTTGAGAAAGCAGGCATAATGCTCTCACCACCCAAATGTCACCTGGGCTACCGCTCTATACTCCTCCTAGGCCAGAAAGTGTCCCGCCTGGGCCTCTTGATGAACACTGAGAAGGTTAAAGCAGTCCTAGACCTAAGACCCCAAGAGACCGACAAGCCCTGCAGACCTTCCTAGGAATGGTCATATATTTCTCAGCCTACATCCCTTTCTTCTCCGATGTAGCTGCACCGCTATTCGCGCTACTGAGAAAAGCCTCCCCTTGGGTATGGGACTTGCCCCAGGACAAAGCTTTCGCAGGACTAAAAGAAGCCCTCGCCTTGACTCCAGTCCACAGGCACCCAGCACCAGGTTTGAGTTACCACCTATACACGGATGCTTCACCCATTGCGATAGCCAGTGCCCTACAGCAGGTCCAGCCCATCGCCATAAAAGATCTTAAGGGCACTAGGACTTATGCGAAGTTGCGGAAGGCCTTTGAATCATGATCTCCCATACTGGATCTGGTTGCCTCACTCCCAGGAGAAACCAAAGGGGAGAACTCCCCCCAGATCTGGGCCCCATTTTTCGAGGACTCAATTGTGTTTGTTGAGCGGGTGATAGCATATTGGAGCCAATCATGCAAACCGGCAGAGACCCGGTACTCAGCCACTGAACATGAAGCACTGGCCACAAAGGAGTGCCTTGTCAAATTCCAGCCGTTCATAGAAGGGGAGCACATCTTCCTCATCACTGACCACGCTGCCCTGAAGTGGGCTAAGACCTATGAGAACACCAACCAGCAACTCAGTTCATGGGGGGCAGTGTTTGCCGCATACCCTAGGATGACTATAATCCATCGCCCCGGGCAAGAGCACTCAAACGTAGACCCATTATCAAGGCTTCCCCAGGCCCCTGAACAGACCAGCCCCTCGGTGGATGATATAGCCGCCCTCAAAACCTTCAATCTAGAAATTGACATACAGAAAGGTGAACAGCCAGAGTTACAGGCCTTCGTGATGACCAGAGCACAGGCATGCAAGCCAGTCAGAGACGAGACCCCTATGGAAACGGACCCCCTTGGAGGCAGGGATACTGACCCCCCAATAACAAGACCTCAGCCAAGTCCCATGCTGTATCTGGCAGAGGGCCTAGCTGGGGAATTTGTCAAAGGGTATCAGAGCAACATCGAATTCGGTTCAATCTACAGAGCTGCACAGGAAGAATTGCTCCTACCGGCTGACAGGCATGTTAGGTTCCTGAAAGGAGAGAATGGCCTGCTCTACTTTCGAGATGCTGATTGGCCATCATCTCAGACGAGGCTATGCATACCTAGCAAGCTACGCTTGGAGATACTAGGAGAGACACATGACTCACCACACAAGGTGGCACACGGTGGCCCCGAATGTACACTCAGCTGGCTAAGGGAAAGTTTCTACTGGGCCTCCATGCGATGTGACACCCTGGCATACTGCCACTCCTGCGATATTTGCCAGAAGACGAAGATCAACTGTCTTCCACAGAAGGGCTTTCTCCAACCTCTCAGGATACCTCTGCAACCATTCAAGATCATAACACTTGATGTTGTGACCGGCCTACCCGAATCAAGAGGAATGTCAGCGCTCCTAGTAGTAGTCGACAAGTTGACCAAATTCGTGGCCTTCATCCCAATGACTTCTATGGTATCAGTGGTGTAAGCAGGTTGGTTATTAAACCAATCCAACTACTGTCCACGATGTTGAGCCGAGGACGAAAGAGGGAATCACAGATCTAATCCAGATGTTCAGGTTCGAGTGGGGGAAGGTCTTTTGAACAGGGGAAATTGCAGTGAGCCAACAAAGCCCAAGCAATTAAGTGAGAATGTGTCTTTCAGTCAGATTACCACACCCTAAGAATCTCTTCTTGAGACCTTAGTCAAAGTGTAGTTAGAATTTGCTTTTTGTAGTGAGAAATCACCCAGGACCAGCAGCTGTTCAAGGAGCTTCAAACTGGAGGGAGGGGGAGAACTAATGAATTTGTGTGCTAGCTGCACCTAATATACAATCCAGACTTCAACTAAATAGAAACTGGAAAAGTCGGACATAAGGGACACACAGAGAAAAAGAAATCAAGTTAAAATCTTCAAAACTGATGGAGATATTCCAATTTCAAGATAAAAGGGGAGATTGACACATTACATGCTATTCCTCCTTCAAACCTGGACAAGTTCCCTTAAGGAAAAGTGGAATAGGTCGCCCTGAGGGTCTTCTCCATCGGACATAAGAGGGCCGGAAGTAATTCGCTATTTTGAATGGTGGAGCAAAGGGGGAGTCATGGGGAGGGAGTTGTCTTGTGAAAAATGGAGTTCATGTCCGCTCGTTTTTCCCTTGGTACCGTTCGATGCGCATTTTCAACAGCTTTTAGGGCATGGTCGTTTCGAGTCGATCCGATCACAACTGACGGAGAAATTCGAAAAATACTCCTTCAGAGTATGAATCATGGTAAGATATTGTTACAGGGACCGCACTTTTGATCCGTTCGTTTCGTGTTTGATACCGTTCGATAGGTACGATTCGTATCTTTCTGGGCGCGGTCGTTTTGAGTCGATCCGATCAAAACTGACGGATAAATTCGAAAAATACTCCTTCAGAGTAGTGCAGCCCCTATCTGGATCATGTGATGAATCCGTGAGTCCAGAATTGGAACTAGGCCCAGTCCGCGTCGTTACATAATCACAATCTGTCGCCCTTAAGGCAGTAGGATGACTTGGAAGAGCAGGCAAGTCACCCAGTCTTGAAGAAAGATGGCAAGTTGAATTGCCTTGTCCAAAGAAAATGGACTTGAAGTAGGGCATAAACTGCCCCTTTTTGATGAGGACTGTTGAAGTCCGACGGATAGTCAATAAATTGACTGGTAGACATGGTAAAGGAATGAGGCGATATTATGGGTTGGAAAGGGGTAGGAATCCAATTGATTTCTTGAATAAACAAATGGCGATAAAATTAAATGAGCGTGGTAACATATAATTGATTCGTTCATAGGGAAATTGGCCTCGGATGAGGATTTCTATGGTGTAGGGATTTATCCCTCCAACAGCAGACAGGACCACCCAGCTGCTGTTCAAAAAAGTAATCAAGACACATGGCCTGCCTAGGGAGATCGTCAGTGACAGGGACCTGTGCTTCACAAGCAGACTCTGGAAGGCTTTAGCCACATTTCTCAGGATAAGACTAGCCATGTTGACAGCAAGGCACCTGCAAATGGATGGGCAGATGGAAATACTCAACCAGGCCCTCAAGATGACCCTGCACGCCTACGTAGCAAACGATCATGATACATGGGCAGACTGGATAGACGTGCTAGAATTTTCATACAACATGGTGAAGCATTTGACTATAGGAATGTTACCTGCAAAGGCCCTCATGGGATATAATCCAAATTCACCCCTAGCCTTATTTGTGCATGATGGACTTGAGCCACAGACTATCAGTCAGCTAGCAGACAAGAGGATCACTGCACTAATCGAGCATCACAAAGCAGCCAGGGACACCCTAGCCAAAGCCAATGATAGGCAAGCCTTTCACTACAACAAAAGACAACAAGCAGTCACTTTTCAAGTAGGGGATGAGGTACTTATAAATCCCCACTTGCTAGAACTCATTGATGTGGAAGGTGGTGGGCATAAACTTATGCACCGACAAATCAGCCCCTTTATGGTATCAGAAGTGATAAGCCCCTCTGCCTACCAGCTCCAGCTGCCAGACTCATATCCAATGCACAACATAGTCAATTTACAACACCTGACTAGGTACAATAGAGCTATGGATGAGGACAGGCCCAAGCTAGCAAATCCCAGAGAAGGCTTGAAGCCCTTGGAGGAATATGAAGTGGAGGAAGTGCTAGCCTCACGCTTCAACAAAGCTAAGCACCAGGTGGAATACCTAGTCAGATGGCTAGGTGATGGCCCTGAGCATGACTTGTGGCAAACTGGGCCAGATCTGCAGAATGCCCCCAACCTAATGAGGAAATTCAAGGAATGGGCCTCCCACACACCCAATTCAATGCAGGGCTGACTCTGACACATGTGACTTGCATGCAGTATATAGATGTACAGAATTTCTCTGGCAACTTCCATTTCCTTTTTCTCTAACTGAGTGAACAAAACACCCCTAAAAATGATGGCCCTGATCACCCTCAGGGAGGCCAAGCTGTCGCCCCAGGCAGCAGACCCCTTATATGGCACTTTCATGCCCAATGAGGGCTATGTGGAAGCTTATCATCTGGCAATGGCCGATTTAATGAATAACGGCACTTACAGACCCTCCGACTACTCAGTTTATCAGCAGGAATTCATGCAGATCAATGGTGATCCTGACCATGAAACTTGCCTCTGGCCATTATAGAAGAAGGGTTGGGAGCTCCGATGACTGCCAAATCAAAATCTGGTTCAGCCAGTGTGTAGATGGGAGACTGTATTTCTGTTGTTATTTGTTGGGTTGGTTCACTTCAATGGTTGATCACACTCTGCAAGATGTGTATGGTGTTCAGTGGAGAATAGGATGGGATATGGACTGGCTGTAGTCAATGATATATCATCTGGGATGCTTATAGAAAGGCTTATACATAGGGGATGCTTGTAGCAAGGCTTATATGTTGTTCATGTTGTGTTGGTCAGTTTACTGATATTTGTGTACTCTTGTTTATGTTCCTCTGGTCAAAATGCGGATATCTGTGGGCTACAGACTGGTCAGTGCTTGGTTAGTCTTGTTAGTGTGTTTCTTCCTTCTTTCTTCAAAACCTGATACGTATTTCATTATGCTTACTTTTCCTTGGATGTCCAGCAACTCTAACCTTAGGTCCTGCAACTATCCTTGGCTTTAGTGATTCGCATAGAGGGCTACCAGTGGCTTTGTCTCAACAACCTTGAAGATGACTTAGCTCCAGATGGCTTATAGATAGACTGTTCTTTAGAGGCAAGCAGAAAAGTTGACAGTGGTTGACAGTGATGATTTCCAGAGAGGAGATGATGGGGGGATACAGGAAATCTACCAGCTTTTATACCTTTCTGAAGGTGGCTGTGTTTAAGAAATATGACTCCCTCATGGGTGAGTCATATGTGAGTCATAGGTGAGAACAAAAGAAAAATAACAAGATGATGTCATAATGCAGTCATAGCTGAGTCATGCATAAGGAGAACAAAAGAAATCATGAGGGGTGATGTCATAGTGATGTCATTCATAAAGAGAACAAAAGGAATCATGAGGGGGGGTGATGTCACCAACTTGCTGAGCATGTGGAATGCTTGGAGCATGTGGTCACAGACCATGTGGAGCATTCTGGAGGCGAAATGAAAGGATATCTCTGGGTTTTGGAGATTAATTTGGGCATAGTCCAATGGTTAAGGTGTTTTGTTGCTGGTTGATAATGGGGACAAGTGCATGGGATGGGATTTGATGCAGAAACAGCAGTTTGCATCCGTAATAGACATTCTTGGTATCATTAGATGCGGACTTTTAACAGCTTTCTGGGCGCAGTGGTTCTGAGCAGATCTGATATAAACTGACAGAAATTTGTTTTTTACTGATGGGTGTTAATTCTGATTGTAATATTGTTCTGTAGAGTTCAGTTTTGATCTGTTCTTCGCGCACTCGATATGGTTGGATGCGGATTTTTTATATCTTCCTAGGCACGGTTGTTCCGAGAGGATTGGATGCGAACTGATGGAGAAATTCATTTTTTACTGGAAATTCCGGATTTTGATAGTAAAATTGGTCTGGAGAGTGCAGTTTTGGTCCATTTGACTTGTGCTTGGTACCGTTCAAACGGTGTGAATCATAGCTTTCTAAGTGTTATATGGGCATACCTCTCCGATCAAAACTGACAGAATTATAGAACAAATTCGATTTCCGTGCATAGCCATAATTAATTTCATAATTGGTCATGTGATCATCTAGTGGTTGGAAGTGGTGTGATTTCACATTTTCTGATACTGGATGTTTTTATCTTCCACACCGTTCATCCCCTTTGGCATACCTCAGACCTTCCTGGCTTGGCACGCAGACACCCAATGGTACATTACCATCAAGTCTCAGAGGGCCCTCGCAAGGGACTGGACTGACCTATGGGATATGGCTATGGATCTCCAGCATGTAACGAGGTTGCTGATCCCAGACATGGCTTGTGTCCTGAGGTACCACCTTGAGAGCCCTGATGCTGTCACAGCAGAGCACCTTTTTGCCCAGCAATTTTCCCTTTGGTTTCACTTAGATGTCTTGTGCACGTGTGTTACTACTGCATCTATTGGGTAATCCAAGTACTCAGAGGCTACTGTAACTATGCCACCATTCACAAAGGCTTCACAAGAGGGCAGTGTCAGAGTTTGTCCATTTCCCAGTTAATTCCAGTTTTGGTTCCAGCCTGTTTCTCATTTGTCCCCATCTCCATTTCATTTCCCCTTCATTTCCTCATTTCCTTTACTTCCAGTTCTCACACACTTACCCCTGGCCCTGTCCCTGTTCCCTCCACTTTCCTGTCCCCTGCCTGCTCCCCCTCTTGTGCCTGCCCCCCTGTAACCACCTCTCGTTAAGCAATCAATCCCCCATAGTATAGGAACTATGTATAAGTAGTCCGGGGTGACATCCAGAGACTCAGCTTTGCTCTCTCAGGATTTCCGCTTCTACTCCAGACTACAGGTTAGCCTCACTGTACCTATTCCCTTAATGTTAACCTCAGGATTTCCACTTCTACTCCGGACTACAGTCTGAGTATCTTCCAGTTGACTCCATGAGCTTAAGGACCACTGTGCTCATTCCCACCTAGTCCCCTCTGGGCTGCTGGATTGCCTCTCCATCCCCTCCTATCCTCATTATCTCATTCTTGCCCAGATTCTCTCAGACTTAGCTGGATGTATGCCGGACTTATCCAGACTTATCTGTGTTTATATTTGTTTGGTGCTCTCATCGCAGCATGGCCCTGACAGGCAGACTGCCCCCATGGCCATGGCTATCCCCTTCCTGTTCCCCCTCGGTATTCTCTGGTCCAACAATGACTACAGCCCCTACTCAGACTGCTCCCTGACTACCCCATACCACCTCCACCAAGTACCATTCTACAGCACCAGCATCGGAGCATTGGAGATTGACCCTGTTGCACCAGATCACGAATTCATCACATCTCACCCCCCTCCCAATGACTACCTCAACACCCCACTGGCAGCACATCTGATTATGGCCTTGGAAGAGATCCCCAGCCTACCTGGCAAAGTGGACCAAAGCAGCTATCTCTGGTGACTACCTGTGTTCCCTGGACCACATCCCAACTCCATCCCCACTGGAAAAATACTGACCCCAGTCTTAAAAGCGCATGCTTCATACTTTGCTCACAACTATGACAAGGACAGTCACTTTTTAACCCAGAAGGAACATAACCTAGCCACAAAGGGAAAGCAAAGGGCATCAGATTCCTTCAGCGATGGCTCACTGTCTGATGACAATGACCTGGACAGAGGTCTATGGCACCTCCTGGAGCTCAGTACACAACCCCCCCAGTCTGAACCTCTCGAAGACTACTTGCAGGCCTTAGTGCTATGGACCCCCCATGAAGAAGGCAAAAAGTCTGATGCTGGTCTTTTGCCCCTCATCAAAGGACCCTCAACCTCGCAGGCCGGCCCAGTTTTCAGGACTCCGATGATGACTGGACAAAGGATCTACCCACACCTTGGTCAAACGTATCAGTGACTACAGGCCCCCCTTTGTGACCACCTGCCAGATGATCGACGCAATCAAGACCTCCAAGGCCCCCTGCCCCCCAACAATGCTCCCCTAGCCTGTTGCACCTCCATACATCTCACACCAGGTACCAATCACCACTTCGCTCTTCCCCCCTCACCATTGGCCCCAATCGCCCTTCTGTCGTCTTTCCCTGCTCCCGCCCATCCAACATTCACCATCCCCACCATGTTGTTCATGTCCCCACTATCCTTCTCCACCCCTGTGTCCCTGTCCCCATTCCTGATCACGTTGACCTTCACCTCAGGTTCATTGCTCATGATCCCCTCACCCATGCTCTCCACCCCACAACATGATCATCAGGGCCCCACCTCCCCCTGCACACTAGGGCCCACACCTCAAATCATTGATTCATTTGTCTACATGGATGCAGCCAATGGCACCATTCAATCCACCCCAGTCCTCCGCATCAATAATCATAGTCAATTAGAATGCCATATTGCCTGGTCCAACTACTACAGATCCCATTGTGGCGCCAACTGAATGACTGTTGAGTTTGGGGAGGAATGGTGTAAGGCAGGCTATATTATATAATATGTACATACAGTTTCATTATGTAAAGCTGGGTATGCCCACGCTAGACTTGTACAGTCAGGAACTCCTGAATAAAAGATTATTCTCACTCCCACCATGACTAAAAGCCTTGCTACTGGCCTTGTTCTTGTCCCATGTACCTTTGTCCTCTTCTGTAAGCTCTGAAACTCAACAGTCTACTCATCAACTGCCATGACTCCTCTCCTGATGGTTGACATATGCCATAGTGGTTGATACATGCCATGGGGTTCAACATATGCCCTTAATAGCTGTGACCCACTGCCTCATACACATGGCAAGTCTGTGCACATGTTGCATGACTAACAGTGACTGCTCTTACAATGGCCAGAGAGGAAGAATGTCTGCTTTGAGCCTTGCATCCAGCTAGAAGCAGCAGAACAAATTCACACAACCAAGGCACCCACCCAAGGGAAACCATATATTGAATTACCTTCATGGCCATGACCAACAATGGCTAAAGCCTCACCAGCCCCTTCCAACAATCTACCTTTTGCCAAACCACCAGCTTCCTTTCCCAATCCACCAGCCATACTTAGGAGACCTGAAGAAAGTAATACAGCACCTATGGGCAGGAAACCACTCAACAATATCTCCAATGATGATATTGAGATGGTAGATGGAACAACTAAGGCTACTCCAAGAGGATATGTACCCCATGCCATGCCCAAATATGAGTTCACTACAGACCTTCACCACCAGTTGAATGTGGAAGGACTCACAGATGAAATCTTGAACTTGCCTATCACTCTCCCCCTCCACAAGATCCTAGGAGCAGCAGGAGAAGTGTCCAAGAATATCAACTGGCTTACCAAAACTGCTAAGTGGGAGTCCCCAGACCAGGCTCCTGCTAATATACATGAAGCATGATCAGTAGCAGCTAATGATGAATGGGGGGATAGTGAATATGACTCAGACAATGAAAGTGAGAACACACTTACAGAGTGGCTTGCATCATCTTATTCACAATCCCACCCACAAGCACCAAAACCAGCTGAAGTCAGTGAGCTTAAACAGGTACTAGACAAATACCTTTATGCTATGGGTACAGGCCAACTCAATATAACTATAGGTGAGAAAGAGCACATCAGAGCCATGATTGATACTGGCTTGGAGCTCAACCTCATGTCTCATAACCTACAAGAAGAATTAAGACTGCCCTTAGACCCAGCAGGAGCTGCTTGGGGAATCAAAGGAGTGAATGGAAACACTGAAACCCTCCATGGATGCTGCAGGCAAGTGCCCATTGGAATAAGGGGTCTCAGATTTGACCATATCTTCTTTGTTAAGAATGGCAGAATTGGGTCAGATTATGACCTCTTACTTGGCCAGCCTTGGCTTAAAGCTGCTGCAGCAGAAATCTGCTATGGTGAGGTAGGCCTGCCAGACAGTGTAATATTGCATTATTTGACTTTGAATATATGCGGGGGTCGTCGTTAGACGAGGCAGAGTTGACGTTCCTGTAAACAGAGGAGAGAGGGTAATCCTCCTGCTCTAGGCACTGGCTTCGAGTGGACGGGCCACACATGAGGCTAAGCACTGGCTTCACCTCATACGTGGGAGAAGCAGAGGGAGAGGGGAAAAGAATAAGGGAAGGGTGGTAGTAGCTGGCTAAGGGGCCAGACTACTATCTAAGGAGGTCAGGGAATGGTCAGCTGGTAGGTCAGAGAAGGGATTCACTTAGTAGAGTCGCGCTTGTACGTGACTCTCCCTTATCCTTTGCAACACCATGCTCTATGGCCAGGCTGGTCAGACACTTCCATTGATCTCAAAAGGCATGTCATTTTGATGTTTGTATAGGACCTAATAGGCCTGTGTTCTCTTTGATATCAAATATTGATCAAAAGGGGCCTTTATATCGAACAAGTGCAGTTTTGACATAGTTTTGACATCAATTTGAGATCAAAGTATGGACTTGAACTTTTACTAGGCTTTATTTGAGATCAAAGTACGGACTTGAGAATTCTGTTA
>MU129413.1:0-16759 GCA_014904985.1 Hydnum rufescens UP504
TCAGCGAAATATAAGAATGCATCAGCTTCGGTGAGGTGCGATACACAAGCCTTCTGCAACGATCAGGGGACTGTTGTACACCACGAAGGTGGAGTCAAGACTCGGTCGTCACCCACTCTCATGAGGCTGAGGACCGAGTGTCTCCCACCCCATGCCTTAGGGAGCCGGAGAAGGTTTGCGAGATGAACATGGACCTTGTTCCACTCCATCTGACCAGAGAACCCAGGTTCCACGGTGTTGAATACCATCTGCCGAAGTGCATACAACCATCGAGGCGATCCGACTTCATGACGGACATGTCGCATACCCCAATATGGGTTTATGCCAGAGGCGCAAAGTTCAGCACGGGTCGGAATATACAGTCGCGATATCGCATCATACCACCGTGTCATATCCTTGACGTTCTTGCGCAACGTGTCGAAGGACCGCCGATCTCCTGGGATTGTCGCGAGACTTCGAATCTTCTCCGAGAACTTTACGCGATCGTGGGAAAAGTAGGATTCGAGGAATTCGACAGCCCAGACAGGTGCCCCTGACGGTTCCAGCTCCTCCAGAGCGTCTGCGAACTCTGATCGACGAGAGTGCTCCACGAATGTCCCCATGAGAGCGACATCCGTTGGCCACACCGGGGGTAAGACCGGTTGTAGAGTGATAGGAGAACGACGGCTCGTCCCATGAACATCCGGCTCAGCCCTTGTAGCTCGAGGCCAAGTAATCGGACCTTGATCCAGACTCCGGCATCCTGTGAATCCAACTGGCTCAACAAGGTCTGAAGGCTCTCCGGGTTCAAATGAGAGGGGATGGGGTGATATGGCTTCAAAAGATTCATCCACCTCTGAGCTTCTGCCCAGTAGGGTTCCAGCCATTCAGCTAACATCGAACCCAAGCGATTAGGGGAGTCGCCAGGAACTGGGCCATCATACGAGGTAGGCATGAATGCGCGATGCCTGGAGGGTGGGTTGCAGCGGTTGAGGGAAAATAGTGGGGTCTGAGGCTTGGAAATCGTACGAGTCGGGTCCGAGCTCATTTACTGGCAAGACGAAGGGGGATAATGGCCACCGATATTCGGCGAATTAATGGCTTTAAGCCAGAGGTAGTGTGTACACAAGGGCCATGCCAGAAATCCCATAGGACCCTCTTGAATATATCAGGGAATCAGTCGCGCCCATGCAAGTTCACCTAGGAAGGACAAGGTTATCAGACGCAATGCGAACCGCAATGCGAACTGCAACGGGGGTATTCGCTTACCTGGTGTGATTTGAGACATTGCTAGAAAGACACAAAGAAGACGCAACAGACGAAAATGTTCAGTCAGAAGACCAGCTGCTCCCACTAAGGGCTCAACTGGACACTCGTCACGAAGAGGGAGGGTTGGCGGTCGCACGAATACATTGAAACGATTCAACGCCGGAGATATCCGGGAATTCTAGTGCCCGACTTATGACAATGAGAAATAGCATATAGACAGTCCACAAGGATGATGTCAAGCTAATATACTTTAAAATAATTCCACGGAACGTCGGGGGCAATATGGGAGCCCCTGATTCCCCTCACGATCAGGGAAACGAAACATTGTTTGGTCATCTGATTTTTGTAGCTAGTCAGGATTTCATTAATTCACTAGTTTCCTAGAGCGACAGACTCCATGCGTGAGAAATAACAGATTTATTGCCAATTTCCTTGAGGCATACGACCCAAAATACATTCAAAAATTAAAGATGACCTATAGCCCTTCAGAGAAGTCTATTTCAGATTTGCTATGCACCATAATGACCGCCTAAATCATACCTCAATTTAGAGTATTTAATATTTTTTTTTGATGGATCCCTCATTGCTGTAAGTCGACATTAGTGCTACACCTTGTCAATCGGTTCGTACCGCTCTGCATGGCTTCTTCGAAATACGCTCTAAGATACTAATTTCGACGCACAGCAATGAGGAATCCATCGAAAAGCAATATTAAATACTCTAAATTGAGGTATGATTTAGGCGGTCATTATGGTGCATAGCAAATCTGAAATAGACTTCTCTGAAGGGCTATAGGTCATCTTTAATTTTTGAATGTATTTTGGGTCGTATGCCTCAAGGAAATTGGCAATAAATCTGTTGTTTCTCACGCATGGAGTCTGTCGCTCTAGGAAACTAGTGAATCAATGAAATCCTGACTAGCTACAAAAATCAGACGACCAAACAATGTTTCGTTTCCCTGGTCGTGAGGGGAATCAGGGGCTCCCATATTTCCCCCGACGTTCGCTAGAATTATTTTAAAGTATATTAGCTTGACATCATCCTTGTGGACTATCTATATGCTATTTCTCATTGTCATAAGTTGGGCGCTAGAATTCCCGGATATCTCCGGCGTTGAATCGTTTCAATGTATTCGTGCGGCCTTCTAGCTCGGTGGAATCTAGATCCCCTGTTTCTGGCGTGTATGCATGCACTTCCCCCAAAAGGACTAAGGTGTGGAGGCAAGGTTTGACCCTGGGTGTATGGACCCTCAGCAAGTGTCCTCTGAGCATTGATAGAGTCAACAACTCATTGCGGCTGGACATACTTCCGAGTCCTGCGCAATTTCTCTGGAGTGGTGGAGGGCACAGAGACAGCCGGAATAGGTCGATCAATTATAACGTGGGTTATCTTCTCATCATCCTCCCTCTTCGTGACGAGTGTCCAGTTGAGCCCTTAGTGGGAGCAGCTGGTCTTCTGACCGAACTTGTTTATTCTCCAAATCTTTATTCCCTTGCTCATCTGTGTATTCACCTATCCCCCCACATTGCGTCCAGCTCGTGTCTTCCACATGACCTTATTTTATGCAGGGCACAATCTTGGTAAGCTTGCCCTCTTTTTCTTTTTCCTTTTCCTTTTCGTTCGCTTACCAGTCCGCTTGAACTGGTGCTTATTTGCTGGGCTCTATGCACCATTCACTTGTTCTTCTACTTAGCCTCCTTCATGACGAATGTCTAGCTGAATCCCCAGTGGGTGCAGCTGGTCTTCTGATTGTTTACCCATCCTGTCGCCTGTTCATTGCCGTACGTGTACAACTTGTTATTTATCAAAGGGGTTAATTAACTAATTAACTAGTCCATCGTTTTTATTTCGCCTTTCCCAATGCCCCTCTTCAATGCTGAGTGATGTGATTGGCGGATGCCATTCGCGGTGTGGAAGGTCCTCAGCCAGGCGCGGTTTACGAAAGACCCAGTGACGATTGGGTAAGTCATGGCGTTCCGAGTCCACTTGTTCCTGGGCCGGGAGATTTGTGGGCTCTACTGCTGGCGTCGGAACAGGGGCAGGTGGAACGAGGGCAGGAGGAACGGGTTCAGGAACAGGGGCAGGGGTAGGAGGGAGGGCAGAGTTGAAAAACGGAATGTCGATGTGTTGGCGTAACTCACGATCTAGGGATGCGAGGACGGCAATGGGATGAGGGGCCGGGGATGGATCGACGAGTCGGCCGTATTTCCCAGATGCGAACGAGAACGGTGCCCTCGGAATCTCATCTGCCAGGTCTGTCCAATATGTGTAGTCAGTATTATTGCGTTGCTGCGCTAAAAATCACCCACTCTGTGGAAGTTGGCTTTCGTGTGAATATTTGGATAGGAACACGTATGCTGTGGCTGTCGAAGGGGGGGGGCCCACGCAAATTTGGTCATAATCGTAGGCCCCAACGAACTGCCTAATCTTGTCCAGGTCGTCCGTGCATAACGCAAAACAGACATTATGCTGAGGGGAGTGTATTCATGGATTCTAAATTTAACAAGGAAGAAGAAACATGATGTACCCCACCAGATGACATTACCGCTAGAATTGAGAGCCCAAGGTGGCAATGAAGCCATTCAGTGACAGCGCCACCAATATCGCAAAACCCTTCATCACGTCTCTGGGCGGATAGAGGCATTGGGGAGCCTTGTGGGAATGGGCTCAGGAGGACCAGCCAGTGTTCACGAGGGTGTGTCTGAGTTTTCTGTTTTTTTTTTTCGTTTCGCCATATGGAGTAACGGAGAAGCGTCGCCCCGGATCCAAATTTAGCACTCGAAGACTCGAACTCTCGAACTCCAAGATCATTCGACACATCAGTGTAGGGTTGATCTTCTTGTCCGCTGTAAGCGGGAATTGGAGGAGGAATCCAGCCACAGTCCACGATATGGAATCGAGAACGAAAAGAAGGGACCACGGATCAATCCGAATATTGAGGCTCGAAGGAATGAAGGTCTTTGGTGATAGAAATCTAATGCTGTAAGCAACACCTGCCCAAGCAATAGAATAAAGAATGAATATGGGTCACAAACCACACCCTAAGGCTCTCTTCTTGAGGCCCTAGACAAAGTGTAGTAGTCTTAGTGGAATTCACCCCAAGGAACCAGCGGCAATACATCAGTGCCTCAAAACTGGGGAGGGGGAAAACTGTCGAAATTCGCATCTCCTGCACTTAATATACATCACAGAAAAATGCTATGGTAACCGGCAGAAAGGTGGGGTTAAGGCGAAAATGATGAAAAGAAATCAAGTCAAAAGCTTCAAAACTGAAGGAGATATTACAAAATCAAGTCAGAATAGGGGAATATGGCTTAACCAAGCTATTCCTCCTCTCCTACTGCACAGAATCCCTGGGAATGGGGTGAACTGGTTGTCCTAGACGTACTCTTCGTCAGATATAAAGAGGGGTAGAGAATAATTGCCATTAATAATCATGAGTTGCATCATAGCAATGGTATTTGCATCCGGTTGTGGAAGGATCGACAAACACCCCCAAGAAATGTGCCTCAAATGCCCTCGAATGGAGGACATACATCTCCTGTGGCAACTAGCACAACCCAATCTGTATACATTCGAGTTGCCCAAGTCAACGTTCTCCCAATCCCTGATCCTGCCACAAACCCACCTCTCACCCCCACCAGTGGTCATTTGTACCTGATCGAGGGCACAATTGATGCTATTGGGAGATATGCTGGCACAACGGTCGATTGGCTCGTTAAGGTTGCCCACCTCATCTGTGACCCTCGCGGTGGAGGTCAACTATACACACACCCGGGTGACTCATCTGACTGGTATGACTTGGACAGAACACCCTCCTGGCACAAAGTGGTCCAGGGTGATCCGCTGCTTCCTGCGATCTATGAATTCGTGCCAACAGCCCCAATCTTTCTCTCGAAAATAAGTTGCCGCCACATGCATTCAGCTATCACCGGGGGCTCCCAATCTAGTGCCGCGACTTTCCTCAAAGAAATTGGCCAACGCGAGGGCGGTGGGTGTGCAGTGACGAGAGCGCCGGCGCCACTTAATGGATCTTATCTTATTCTGAAGCGGATGGGCTCCGACGGTGCGAGGGACGTCGTCACACGATTTTGCGGAGAGTCTGCCGCCCTTGGTATCCATAGATTTCATCCCAAGCTTGGGATCTTGCTGTTCTGCACCCTGGATCCTCTGGTCGATAATTTTGCACTTGGGTTCTATCATGTCACAGTGAGCTACAATGTGGAGTTTCGCGTCTTGTTATTGAACTGCAATTCTGTTTAGGGTGATACATACCTCCTTCACAATTTTGATACAGTTCCAGACCAGACGTTGATAGGCACACCTCCTGGCTGTTTTCCCGGTGACCACCTCACACCCCCCCTTCACCTTTTCTCAGTGACACTTTCGGTACATAACCCAAATATATCACTGCCCCCCGTTGTAAGCGGGAAATGAAGGGAGGAATCCAGCCACAGTCCATGATATGGAATCGAGAATGAAAAGAAGGGACCATGGGATCAATCCGAATATTGAGGCTCGAAGGAATGAAGGTCTTTGGTGATAGAAATCTAATGCTGTAAGCAACACCTGCCCAAGCAATAGAATAAAGAATGAATATGGGTCACAAAACCACACCCTAAGGCTCTCCTCTTGAGGCCCTAGACAAAGTGTAGTAGTCTTAGTGGAATTCACCCAAGGAACCAGCGGCAATACATCAGTGCCTCAAAACTGGGAAGGGGGAAAACTGTAGAAATTCGCATCTCCTGCACTTAATATACATCACAGAAAAATGCTATGGTAACCGGCAGAAAGGTGGGGTTAAGGCGAAAATGATGAAAAAGAAATCAAGTCAAAAGCTTCAAAACTGAAGGAGATATTACAAAATCAAGTCAGAATAGGGGAATATGGCTTAACCAAGCTATTCCTCCTCTCCTACTGCACAGAATCCCTTGGGGAATGGTGGAACTGGTTGTCCTAGACGTACTCTTCGTCGGATATAAGAGGGGTAGAGAATAATTGCCATTAATAATCAAAAAAGCGGAGGCAATAATGGAATGAGACATGGAGGAGTTGAATTGTAGAGAGCCGAGTTTTAATCCGCTCGTTTTCCCTTGGTACCATTGGATGCGGACTGTCGACAGCTTTCTAGGAGTACTTGTCCCGAGCGAATTGGATCAAAACTGACTGAGAAAATCGAAAAGTACTGAAGGGATATATGAAACACATAGTAAAATCGACCTGGAAGGTGTAGTTTTGATTCGTTCGGCTTGTGTTTGGTATCGTATGAAAGGTGTGAATCGTAGCTTTCTGGGCGCTATCTTGCCGAGTCGATCCGATCAAAATTGAGGGAGATATTCCACGTTTACTCCTTGAGAGCACCGCATTAGCCCCTATTTGTCATGTGACAAGTCCGTGAGTCGGAATCGAGGCCCAGGTGTGTAATCCGTTGTGTTACATAATCACAATTCGTTAGAGTCGCCCTTGAGGCAACAGGAAGCATGTATCAGAAGTGGAGACTGATTGAAGGTCAAACAAAGCAAGCAAGTTGAATTGCTATTGCCACATTGAGGTGTGGCATAGAAAGGTGGAATTTAGGGTGGCCTGTTGAAGTGCCACGGATACATAATAAATTGGCTTGTGCGCAAACAAAGGAATGGCGCGGATTCGTGGGTATTAGACGTATGGGATTCAGGCTTGTTCTCAAATGAATGACGGCGTGGGAATTGACGTCTGGATTGACATAGAAAATGGTTCATTTATTTGAAAAATCGTCCTCAGGATGGGGTTTGCACATAGTAGGGATTTGTCCCTCCAACATATTAGGCCTCAGCTAAGTCGTGGTCCCTCGCATGACAGGTCAAAAAGCATTTAATTTCATTGTGCGAAGCGCCGTGACGTGACTAATTAAGGTGTGACAGTGTGTTCGTGTTCGGGGACTTGCTGGTTCCGCAAGACGTCTTGTCATCATCTGCTTGGTCTCCACTGTGTAGCTCGATCCGGATTGCAAAGTCATGATCAAGGTCCTCTCTGCTTGGTCTACGAATAGTATGGCTATCGGGTTGGGGCCCGTATACGTGTTCCTCGGCAATGTCAGGTCTCGGTAAAGGAATCCGCTATGTGTGGCGTTCTTGTGGATAGCAGATCGGGGATCCGTCACATCGACGTGATGCAAGACAAAGGTGAGTGCCCCATGGGCGAAGTCTTCTCTTGTTTGTAGGTGATCATCTAACAAGGATCTTGTGTTGGAGGTCGCCAACAGGTCGTTCTTCAAGACACCCGCCATGACTACGGTACGCCATAGTCGAATATTGTCAATCCCAGATTGCTTGAACATTGAGAGCATTAGGGCTTTTAGGACCGCCACATACGCCTCCGCGCGTTGGGAACTCGTGCCACCATCGTTGCAGGTATGTCTGGACCGTTTTGTATGTGCTATGTCCAACTCACACCATTCTTCTTTCTCCAGAACAATTCGCGCATCTTCAAGCACTTCGCCCATCGACCACAATGACAGATGGGGACTGACTCGCCACATCCCAATAATGACGAACCCGTGGATTGGTACAGGGCTCCTTATACCAAGGTAAGTACGTTGCCATCAGGCTCTTCTCTCGGAGTCTTCTAAGATCCTTGAACAGGTCCATCGACTTTGCGTGTTGCGAATCAAAAATCGTCGCGTCTTCAACGTCTGCATGTCTATCGCACGAACGGGAACTCCTCACTATCGGATCGGGTGGCTTGGACATATCGTTATAGCATGAAATCCAGGTGAGTAGCCCGCGGGGCAAGTCTTTCATCCCAAGGGAATGATTATCTGACAAGATTGTCTTGTTACGAGTTGCAAGTAGGTCACTCTTCAATCCACACGCTGGATCTACAGTACACCATAGTCGAACATCAACAGCACCGGGTCGTTTGGACATCGCGGACATCAAGATGCTCAAGGTCTTCGTCTTTATCGCCGTGCGCTGGAAGTTCAAGCCGGCGCTATTGTGGGCATGCTCAAATTCACCACGCTGCGTTTTGTACAAGGTACGCGTATCTTCTTTGTGCTTCACCGAGTGCAGGACCACCTTGGCAGCAACATCAAGCATCTTTCCGGGGATCGCAACCATGGGTTTGGATGACTGAGTGTGAACAGACGACAACGGATGTGTACGATTGATACCGGGCTCGTCAAACAGAGGTGCGTGTAGCTTCGTCATGATTATCTTTTCAGGTTTTCTAATATGCTTAAGCAGGTCTGTCGGCTTTGTGTATCGCAGGTGAATCAGCTTCAACTCTTCAAGATCGCCACAACCATTGTGCGAATGAGGACTTGCGGACACGAAATCTGCGCGATCGCAGGTGTACTCAGGTCTATGATGCCGCCATTCCAGGCTCCATTTATGTAAGGTGGGTGTCTTCTTGTGCAGAACCCGCGCCTCATCCTTTCTCTTGACTTTGAGGAACTCCGCAGGTATGTGGATGGCGATACCACTCGATGGATTCAAGAATACAACATCGGAGTCTCTTGTATGAGGTAAGTGTAGCTCTATCGAGTCCATGTCCCGAGTCTTGACAAGGTTCATTAGCAGGATCAACCACTTAACGTGACGCGGGTCGGGAATCGCGGTTTCTTCGACACCAACATGCCCATCGCGTGGAGACTGCGTCGCCACTGTCAAATCGGATGGCTTTGACTTTTTGACATAATCCAAAACAAAGACAAGTACTAGGCTCGCCAAGAACACCTCCGTGCGCTGGAGACTCGAGACGTCGTCATCGTAGGTACGTTCGGACTCCTTTATATGTACTGTGTGGAATTCACAGCATTCTTCTTTACACAGGATGATCCGCAAGCCTTCTTTCGTGACATCTTCAAGTACTTCGTACGGGGCAGCAGCAACAATCTTGGATGAATCCACGCATGCAAATATTAACGAGTATGCGTACGTGATACCAGACGTAGGTAAGTGTGGAGCTGGCAGCATCCTTTCGCCTCTATGACTAAGACCTTCGTGCATTGGCAGCGAATTGGCCCGCGGTAGATTGGAAGGTCCCATGTCTTGAGCAGCATTGTACAAATCTTGGCCCGACCCCAATGTTACCAGTTCCCTCGGATGTTGTGGAATTGGACTCCCATCTCGAGCGCTAGTGTCTTTAGTAAAAGGTGAGTTCATTGTCGCGTGGTTTGTCTCTATGAGTTGACCGAGATGCTTAGACAGGTTCATCGGGTTGGCGAGTTGGGGATCACAAATTGTGGTTTCTTCAACATGATTATCACACGAACGGGGACTCGACATCAAGTGGAGGATGTACTCGGGCTCTTGGTGTACTGACAAAGCCAGGGTTATTGCCCCTACTTCTTCAGCTGTAGGTGAGTTGGCCTTTGTCGAGTTTGTCTCCCACACGTTGTTGAGGTTCTTCAGCAGTTCCAACAGGTTTGCGTGTTTCGAGTTTCGAGTCCTCCATTTGTCGAGATCGCTGAACCCACTGCGCGGGATTCTTGGTGCACTTGGCCGTCGTGGAATCGGGTAGCTGTCTTGGGTGCTGGGTTCCTTAACAAAAGGCGAGTGTGCCGTCGTCTGGCTTAGCTCTCCGAGTTGGCTAAGATACTTAAACAAGCCCGTCAACTTTGCACGTCGCGGACCAGGAAGTGAACGGGAAGTCGAGGACCAATCTGCCTGACTGCGGGAGCACTCGGATCTGTCAT
Organism: Hydnum rufescens UP504; assembly: GCA_014904985.1. Taxonomy (NCBI): domain Eukaryota; kingdom Fungi; phylum Basidiomycota; class Agaricomycetes; order Cantharellales; family Hydnaceae; genus Hydnum; species Hydnum rufescens. The sequence goes on from MU129413.1 coordinate 9,926, forward strand.
GAACAACATCGAATTCATTCTTGTGTGACTTCACATGTTCGTCAATGCAGGTCGTGCTCGACTCCTGCTGTGCTGATGCATTGGGTCGTTCGGTAGAAGGTGGGTTCAAGACCTTGTGGTTATCGCGTGAATGGGGGATCGATAATGAACCTCCGCGATCGTAGATACGCTCAAATCCATGATACAGCACATCTAGATTGTCATCGGACGGATCCACAGATATGTCGCTGAAGGTCCTACTCTGTTGCAGTTGTGCGGACAATGTCAAGAACCCGGCGTTAGACTTTTCGGCATAGGGTAAGTGCATCTTCGTCAACTTCTGTTCTCGAGTTTTAACCAGGTTATCCAATAAGGTCAAGAACTTGTCGCGTTCCGGGTTACAAGTGTGCCAGCTCGGATCTCTTGACTTGTACTTCCTGTTGTGCGTGTTTCCTTGTATAACTTCGGACTTGAATATGCGAGGATTTCGAGATCGACGGCACTCCGCCATGCTACAAGCAAAAGTAAGGCAACTGGGTTTTTATTGTTCGTCGTCGAGGATGCTAATTCCAGTCTCATCAGATGTGCTCTGATCATTCTCGAGCCTCGAGGTGTGATTCCATTTAAACTTTGAGGCATCCGTGTTACTGACGTCAATCTTTCCTTTAAAATGCATTGTTTCTTCGGTCCTTCGGGATCTTTCCAACCTCCAAGGCAACAAATTGAGTATCCTGGACACGAAATTCTCTCCTTTCGAGAACTGCAATGAGTCAATCTTTGTATCTGGATCCTTATAGGTACGACTCGATAGTCTGCACTCATCCGTTATAGAAGAAGGGTTGGGAGCTCCGATGACTGTCAAATCAAAATCTGGATCAGCCAGTGTGTGGATGGGAGACTGTATTTCTGTTGTTATTCGTTGGGCTGGTTCGCTTCAATGGTTGATCACACTCTGTAAGACGTGTATGGTGTTCAGTGGAGAATAGGAAGGGATATGGACTAGCTGTAGTCAATGATATATCATGTAGGATGCTTATAGAAAGGCTTATACGTCATCTGGGATGCTTGTAGAAAGGCTTATACGTCGTTCGTGTTGTGTTGGTCTGTTTACTGATATTTGTGTATTCTTGTTTATGTTCTCCTGGTCAAAATGCGGATATCTGTGGGTTATAGACTGGTCAGTGCTTGGTTAGTCTTGTTAGTATGTTTCTTTCTTCTTTCTTCAAAACCTGATATGTATTTCGTTATGCTTACTTTTCCTTGGATGTCCAGCAACTCTAACCTTAGGTCCTGCAACTATCCTTGGCTTTAGTGATTCGCGTAGAGGGCTACCAGTGGCTTTGTCTCAACAACCTTGAAGATGACTTAGCTCCAGATGGCTTATAGATAGACTGTTCTTTAGAGGCAAGCAGAAAAGTTGACAGTGGTTGACAGTAATGATTTCCAGAGAGGAGATGATTGTGTGGGGGTACAGGAAATCTACCAGCTTTTATACCTTTCTGAAGGTGGCTGTGTTTAAGAAATATGACTCCCCCATGGGTGAGTCATATGTGAGTCATAGGTGAGAACAAAAGAAAAATAACAAGATGATGTAATAATGCGGTCATAGCTGAGTCATTCATAAAGAGAACAAAAGGAATCATGAGGGGTGATGTCATAGTGATGTCATTCATAAGGAGAACAAAAGGAATCATGAGGGGGGGTGATGTCACCAATTTGCTGAGCATGTGGAATGCTTGGAGCATGTGGTCACTGACCATGTGGAGCATTCTGGAGGCGAAATGAAAGGATATCTCCGGGTTTTGGAGATTAATTTGAGCATAGTCCAGTGGTTAAGGTGTTTTGTTGTTGGTTGATAATGGGAACAAGTGCATAGGATGGGATTCGATGCAGAAACAGCAGTTTGCATCCGTAATAGACGTTCTTGGTATCATTAGATGCGGATTTTTCACAGCTTTCTGGACGCGGTGGTTCCGAGAAGATCCGGTGTAAACTGACAGAGAAATTCGTTTTTTACTGATGGGTGTTGATTCTGATAGTAATATCGCTCTGTAGAGTTCAGTTTTGATCTGTTCTTCGCGTGCTCAGTACCGTCGGATGCGGATTTTTTATATCTTTCTAAGCGCGGTTGTTCCGAAAAGATTGAATGCGAACTGACGGAGAAATTCGTTTTTTACTGGAAATTCCGGATTTTGGTAGTAAAATTGGCCTGGAGAGTGCAGTTCTGGTCCGTTCGACTTGTGTTTGGTACCGTTCGAAAGGTGTGAATCGTAGCTTTCTAAGAGTTATATGGGCGTACCTCTCCGATCAAAACTGACGGAGTTATAGAACGAATTCGATTTCCGCAACATGATATTAATCATGTGGATGCTTATGAAGGCTTATACTTCACTGGGATGCTTGTAGAAAGCTTATACGTCGTTCGTGTTGTGTTGGTCTGTTTACTGATATTTGTGTATTCTTGTTTATGTTTCTCTGGTCAAAATGCGGATATCTGGGGGTTAATAGACTGGTCAGTGCTTGGTTTAAGTCTTGTTAGTATGTTCTTTCTTCTTTCTTCAAAACCTGATATGTATTTCGTTATGCTACTTTTCCTTGGATGTCCAGCAACTCTAACCTTAGGTCCTGCAACTATCCTTGGCTTTAGTGATTCGCGTAGGGAGGCTACCAGTGGCTTTGTCTCAACAACCTTGAAGATGACTTAGCTCCAGATGGCTTATAGATAGACTGTTCTTTAGAGGCAAGCAGAAAAGTTGACAGTGGTTGACAGTAATGATTTCCAGAGAGGAGATGATTGTGGTGGGGGTACAGGAAATCTACCAGCTTTTATACCTTTCTGAAGGTGGCTGTGTTTAAGAAATATGACTCCCCCATGGGTGAGTCATATGTGAGTCATAGGTGAGAACAAAAGAAAAATAACAAGATGATGTAATAATGCGGTCATAGCTGAGTCATTCATAAAGAGAACAAAAGGAATCATGAGGGGTGATGTCATAGTGATGTCATTCATAAGGAGAACAAAAGGAATCATGAGGGGGGGTGATGTCACCAATTTGCTGAGCATGTGGAATGCTTGGAGCATGTGGTCACTGACCATGTGGAGCATTCTGGAGGCGAAATGAAAGGATATCTCCGGGTTTTGGAGATTAATTTGAGCATAGTCCAGTGGTTAAGGTGTTTTGTTGTTGGTTGATAATGGGAACAAGTGCATAGGATGGGATTCGATGCAGAAACAGCAGTTTGCATCCGTAATAGACGTTCTTGGTATCATTAGATGCGGATTTTTCACAGCTTTCTGGACGCGGTGGTTCCGAGAAGATCCGGTGTAAACTGACAGAGAAATTCGTTTTTTACTGATGGGTGTTGATTCTGATAGTAATATCGCTCTGTAGAGTTCAGTTTTGATCTGTTCTTCGCGTGCTCAGTACCGTCGGATGCGGATTTTTTATATCTTTCTAAGCGCGGTTGTTCCGAAAAGATTGAATGTGAACTGACGGAGAAATTCGTTTTTTACTGGAAATTCCGGATTTTGGTAGTAAAATTGGCCTGGAGAGTGCAGTTCTGGTCCGTTCGACTTGTGTTTGGTACCGTTCGAAAGGTGTGAATCGTAGCTTTCTAAGAGTTATATGGGCGTACCTCTCCGATCAAAACTGACGGAGTTATAGAACGAATTCGATTTCCGCACGTAGCCGTAATTAATTTTGTAATTGGTCATGTGATCCTCCAATGGCTGGAAGTGGTGTGATTTCGCATTTTCTGATACTGGATGTTTTTATCTTCCACACCGTAAGCTCGTCAGGTTTGCCGCGTTCGACATTCTCAGATCTCGTGGAATTGATAGGCATCAAAGGAAACGATCCCAGCTTTGAAGGATTGGAAATCAAAGGTCTGCAACCCGGGTGGTAACTTGCTATAGAATGGATTCTTCTGTGGGCAGGCGTCTTGTTGTGCGAGACAATTCTTATAGTCTCGTCAATATGCTCTGTGACATTAGGGAATGTATGACCATCTTGAATAGACCCTTGTGTGAATTGAAGGCTCAATTTGCTCTCTTGAACGACATCGCGGAGATAATAAGCTCGGTACAGGGCTTCACGGATTGCGGGCAACTCTAAAGCTCAAATCAACAATCCTTTGGCATCGACGTGAGGCCTCAGCTTTTTCAAGTTGAGCTCCCCCTCAGGAAGGAATTCAGGTGTGCTTTTCAGTGTGGTGGCGTCAATCAAAGTAGAAGGTTCATTTTCGACGCCTTGCTGTATTGTCTTGATGGAACGGACATTTCGGGGTGTGGACATGATAGGCAAAGTCACTCGTATGGATCGTCCAGAGTCGCAATCGCCATCTTGCCACAATTGTAAGTTCATTCCTATTCCGTGTGCATATTCAATTCTTGCTGAGTACGAATATAACCAGGGCTGGCCAGGATCATATCCTTCTGGCCAATGTTGTCCGACGTGATAAAGAAGTTGTGGGGGAGGGGAATTCCTCCAACTTGAACAGGAACATTACGACATAATCCGACGAGATTAACGTTATGGCCCGAAACACCTCGCAAAAGCCAGTCCTCTGCGGACAAGTCGATTGGTAATTCAAGTTTCATTTGGACCGATTGGACCATGATGTTCAATTCGCTGCCATTGTCAATGAGCATAGTACACGGGTGGCCAAAGATTGTACCCTGAATTCTGGCTGTCACCATTGCAAGAAAAGACGGGTGAGGGGAATAGTCAGTCTCCCTAATGTCGAACTGTGGCTTGTGTCCATCCTCAAAGTCACATGTGTAGAATTCGTTGGCTTCACCGTCGGAATTGAATTTAGGAAAAGTATTATCCACAGGACTATCTTCGTCAGTGGTCTCGTCATCTGAGTCAACTAGAGGTGCGATGCCTTTTGGGGGTCGATAGATTAAAGGGCGCCTCGGAGGTCGTGTCTTCATTTCCAAGGGATTGAATCCGTGTTCAGCTGAGCTAATCGAAAGTTCGCCACTCCTCATCTGCATGGCCTCGGGACTAACAGGGACTCGCTGCGTCTTCGTAGCAATTTGTAGTCTCTTGCCTAACTCGAAGGAAGATCCGAGGATATCGCCAAGTCTAACAGGGACTTCCTGGCTCATAAGAGACTTAAACAAGGCCTCGACATCTGTGTTCTCTTGAAGCTCGCTCGCGAAACGATAAGCCGGAGAAGCTCTTGTCTTGATTTGGCTGTTCTTGTCATGGATGATCACGTCGTCTAATGTAACTTTGGCTTTGTCCCTAGGTGTCGCGGGTTGTGTCTCTGTAACGGCTGGCCTGTGGACTCGTGGGCGATCTGCCGTTCCATCCCACATTTCGATGTCTTCGTTAGGCAGGACAGCAGTGGAAGGTTCAGGAGGATGAGTTTCTCGCTTCAGAATAGTAGGAGGCCTGTTCACATGGCTCTCAGACTCTTGTTTGCTAATGGGGTGTTGAGGCAGCTCAATATACGCGCGTTTAGGACGTTCCATCTTCTTTGGCCTCGGCTCTTCCTTGTCATCGGACCGGGGTCGCTTCTGGCCACGTATCTGCTCATTACTAGCAGGAAAAACTTTGTAGTTGTACTCTCCAAAGGTAGCGAACTCTTGATTCAAGAGATTGAAGTTGCGTGAGTGTTCCATCTCAATGTTAGAAGCATTGACAAGTTGATCTTGTAGGACTCGCGCGACTCCGCCATCATTGATGTTGCCTCGCGGAAGGTCAGATCCATCGGCCTGTACGAGTCGGCCTTCACTTGACCACCTCAAGACTTTCTTTGCGACAAGGCCTTTGTTTCAGGGCAATCCTTGAGTAAGTGACCTTGTTCTCCACACATAAAGCATGTAATTGACGAAGTAGAAAGGTTTACAGGACGAGTTCCAACTGTATCATCTTGCAAATGGCCTAGTGCGATGGTCAAATGTCTGATCTTTTCAGCAAGATCGTCGATATTTGATTTGACAAGATTGCGAGTGTCCTGGGGCTTCGACTCCGGGGCAATGATTGTAGGTATGTCTTTGCTCGGCTTGGCTCGTGTTTAACACGGTGTCTCTTGAATCCAGCGTATCTTGCACCTTGATCGGTATTGGAATCAATTGAAGAAGAGTCATCCAAGTCTGAGGAATCCGTTGTGGCCTCGTTGTCACGGAGTCCGTATTGTCCATCGTCATCAGGGACTCGATACAAGTCTCGCTTGAGGCATAACTTGACAGTTTGAATCACCTCTGGCATAGGTGGGGGACAGGTAAGATCAGTCCAGAGCTTTGAATTCTTGAGGACAGTTGCAATCTCCTCGCGAAAGGAGGGTGGCTTGATGCCTCGCCAAAAGTAGTCATGCTTATCCAATTGAGATAAGGCTTTGCGATCATCCAGGGACTTCATGATAACCATGAACTTGCGAATGTAGTCGTCAAACTTGGCAATGGACGAGAGTTTTTGGTCCTTGTGAGTGAGCTTGATAAGGTGATCGACCTTGTAATAAGGCTTTTCCTCTTCTGAGGGATAAAATTCAAGTAATCAGGCTTTAAAGGAGTCCCAATCATCTCCATAGTACTCATCTAGCGACTCGATGAATTGTTTGGATTTTGTATTGCAATAACGAGTGATTTGTTGTATAGTTTGAATTGAATTGAGGCCAGCTGTTGTGGCGCAGAACTCGTATTCTGCCAGGAAGTGTAGGATTCGTTTTCCACGGAACCGGGGAGCGTCTTTGGATCGTGGTCCAGGCATGCGAACGTGTGTCATGCGTGGACATGTTTGTGTTTGTGTGCGCCAAGTAAGGGATTCGAATTGAAGGTTGTGGCCCCCTGTAAGGACCACCAGATTTGTAAGCGGGAAACGAAGGGAGGAATCCAGCCACAGTCCA
>MU129414.1:0-16710 GCA_014904985.1 Hydnum rufescens UP504
GACGTACCAATTGGAGATATTATGGCACGCAATCTCTAGAGTAGGAGCACCCTGGGAGAAGTACAGCGGAGCCAATTCAGCGAGGAACGATAGAAAGAGCGACGGGTACGGCAAGTGGGTAAGCAAAACAACGAGCGCTTAGAGGAATCTTGATTTAATGATGGCTCTCAGGAAATAAGTGGGGGGCCTACCTGGAGATAACCACGTTTTGATGACGAATCTCTCCGTTGGTAGAAGAATACATAGCCATATAGAAAGCCGTCCGAGGAGGGTGACCTGGTATCATCTGGCGACATGAGAGGATCGGGACGAAGTGAGACCGAGTCTGGGATGCGAAACGAATGGAGCTCAGACCCGGTGTCGAAGGATGCTGAGTCGGGAAATGAAGAGAAGGCTCTGATGGACGCGGATGAGCAATATATTCTGGTATCCAAATCAAGCACATCGTACATATTATTGCGCTCAACATCACTTATTTTGAGGGTTGGATAAAGAATGTCAATTACAGGACTGCAGACTGATGGAATAAGAGTGGTGGCGCCTGAAGGATTGCTTCACGTACTAACCCCACGTCCAGGTCAAAATTCACGATGGCGAAGGAAAGGATCCACCGTCGCATCTGTGAGAGCCTACCAGGTTCAAGGGCTTCGGGTTCTGCATCGGCATCCGGGCCCAGGGTCGTTCTCCGGCGAGGCAGACTACGAAAGCGCCCAGAAATTGTTGGAGGAAGAGGCTCGTGCAAGGTTTCTCGTAGGTCAGGAGAAGATAAAGACGATGACATGTTGGGTTGACCTTGAAAGAGGAGTGGGGTTTCTCTGTCCTTTGGAAGGAGAAAATTCTCAGTCGGGGCTTGCAGTACGCTTGGTGGGACGAGAAAGGAGGCGATTATTTTGCCACGGTCCGTCACGTCGCGCGTACCAAGCCTGGCCACACTTGAGCACGATTTCCCAGGGGAAGACTGATGGTGAGCTTCAGACAAGCCTGAGGAGGCACGGCGGAGGGCAATTGCCGAGGAGTTGCCTCCACTTATCCTGTCCTCCCCGACGATCGCTTGGAACACCCGCATCTTGCTTTCCCTCACCCTCACCCACTGGTATGGTTCCATTATAAATAACGCTAAAGTGGGAGATACCTCTTTAGGATTTACAGTCTGCCCACCCAAATATGTTCAGAACGAGTCTGACTCTCGGGTTCTTACAATTGGAATGGCTCTAGGGTAGAAATGCCCTTTACACACCAAGGTATATGATTGCATGGGGCTTGCTTGCTCAGTCTTCCCCCTCCCCTCCACATTGTCCGTCCTGCTGGATCTACGATGTGACATCGCAAGGATCGTGAGGTTTCCCACCCTTTTCTTCCTGTTCGATGCAAGTCCAAGTGCTTTCTTTATTCCACGGCAACCACCTATATATCTGCGCCTGGCCACTTCAAATAACAGATAATCTGGACTCCTTTTCCTCTCGCCACATCCGTTTACAGAGAGTAACCCCATTGCAGTTATGCCCCGCCAATACCCTTGGACAACCATGTCCATATCCACTTGTTTCCAGTGGAAGCGCTACTCTGACCGTACCGTCTCCCGCTTACTGCAATTCGTCGAACACTTGAACAGTGGAGCCAATTTCTCAAGGCTCGTTCAGCACATCCACACCTACATTTTCTACTCGGTGGGCCCCGTCACGAGTGTATCCACTGGAGGAGTTTCATCTTCGAGGAAGTGAGCCCCCGAGCCCGTGATCGAGGATAACGTCAGTGACGATAGTGATGGTGACAGCCTTGAGAGCGACGCCACCCCTTCGCCAACTTCGCGACCTTCGCCTGGGCGCCACCGTTACTCTGGGGAACTCGAAGGTCGTGTGTTACCCAAGCCCTCCCCCACCAGCGAATACATCAGACTCTCTACCTATCGACGTCCCACATTTCGCGCCACAGATATCGCGAGGAACCCACCGTCCATGAGTCGACTATCGCTGATACCCGCGACGGCGTGGCGAGGGGGGGATATGCCGTCGACCAGCAGAACGACCCTTTGTGCGGACTGCTCCTCCCGCGGGATCATGGCCGTCCGAAGGCTATCGCTTCACAACATTGTCATTGTTCCTCAATTTTTTCCTTGCTGTCTTTATAAATTGGCTACATCTCCCTCGGTTCTGCTCTCACGTGCCCCCCAGGGTGGGGGGGATAGCAGGAGCATACATCCAACGTGCGCAGAATATGTGTGCATCGGCATCAAAATTCCCATTGAGTTCACGCATCAGCATTCAGCAGCCAGGTACCGACACCAGAGAAACGTGCAGAGGCAAGCATCTGCATCCAGCCCACGCATCACTGCAATGCTGAGTCCGCAGTGGGTCAGATTTGCGATCCATGACTTTCATATCCCATTCTCATGCTCACAATAGTCTACCCCGGTGCAGTTTTTGTTAGTTACTAAATTTGGAAACGCGAAGCAACTTGGCAGTGAGTTCCTTCAACCTACTGAGTGTGCATGTCGACGAGGGGGATGTGTGATCCATTGAGATGCCCCGCGTCTGTCTTTCCCTCTTCCAATGGGAATCTGTGTGACCCTTGGTCTGTCTGAGGCCATTGACATTGAATTCGGGCCCGAGATCCTCCCCAGTCGCTTGCAGTGAACGGGGTAAACAGAGTACACTGTCTTCCACAGAATCACGCCCACATGAGCCTGTGTAGTGTGCATCAGCGGAATCTAATGGATATACATTAGTCAAAGCTTGCGGATGTATGAAGCCCAATAGTAAGTATGATTCAGCGATCGACATATTTAGTGATATTTGGCTCAGGTCACATACGCTTCGGGAGCACCTGCAGTTCTGTATGTGTGCGGGAATTCATTGTTTGAATGATTCAAGGGTATGACATTCTGCCACCACACCTCAACTTGAAGGCGTTAGCTTTCTGGCTTATGATCTACCAGCGATACACATCTTGGGGTCTGCACGTCAGGAGATTCATCGGGGGACAAGGTCATAAAATGAGAGAGGTGGCGCGTTTCCAATCAGATTGCAATAGAGCGAGACCAATACTAGCGTGCGTGGATATGGAGGCTCCAAAATGCTGCATGCCTCGTCGATTTCCGCATCCCTCACGCTCATACGCATAAGAGGAAGTTGAGAGCACCTTTGCGCGAACGGAGGCTCCTCTTTCGATATCGATGGCGGCTATAGCTTTGGATAGAAACACAGAAGGATTCCTCTCAGCAGTTCCAAAATATAATAACCGAATCTATTCGAGAGGCTGATCTCGCTCTCACCACTTCTCGATTTCAAATTGTCGGCGATCTCATACTATCGAGGTCAGGAGAAACGTTTTACAGTATACTCCTGATCGGCCTCGAGCGCCGAAAAGTCTGTGAATCTGAAACAATTGAGGGCTTGAACCACTGACGTCACCTCTGTATTATTATACACTACTATGTCACAGCAGCTTCCATGATTAAATTGAGCCGACAGTAGTAAGGAATGACGGGGACAGATCCTCGAGAGTATAATTCGGCTTTGATGGGCCTGTTTCGGAGGTGTCGCGGACACTCATGATTGAATCTGCTGCGATGAACACCTTGTACATTCGGTGGCAAGTTTCGAGGGCGAAGCTTCGAGGGGGATGACACCGCCGTCCTTCCGAATAGATCCAACGGTATGACGCATGGAACAGCATGGGCACTCCCTAGTATTTTCGTCACAAGAGAGCCAAGCGCCCGAGGCAGAAACAGCAGCAGCCACCGGCTCTGCACAAAAGGTGGCCAGACATCTGACTCTCCACCAGAAAAGCTGTCTTGACCACCCACTTGGAGCGCACATACATAGGCTTCAGAGCCTCAAATGGCGACATATGCATGCTGGAGAAAAGCGAAAAAAATACCTGCGAGACCCATCGAAAGCAACGAATCTTCTCGAATTACCCCTTTCTGGGCCCTTGGATTTGAGGTACAATAGGACTTTAAACAAGACAGATAGCAGCCTGAGGCCCCGTTCATTTCATGGCAGGTCCGAAGCCCCCCTGCATCGACTGGTTAGGTGATCGCCGGGAGCACACGGAGAGTGACCAAGCCGGAAAGAGGCGAGCCGGCCAGAGGGTTGCTTTGTTTGGCGGAGCCAGAGGCAAGTGGTTTTGACCACAGCGTAGCAGCCCCAGAGCATGCAGACGGCCACGGTCGCTACAACACTCCTGAACCCTGTGAGAGTAATTGACTTTGGGCAACATCCGGATGCAAATCCGGAAACTCGGCTCGCCCAGCAACTCGGCGGCGGATCCAGATGGTGTTATATACATACAAAACTACCACCGGTCGCATCCACTACTATGGTGTAGTCGTCAGTGTGGTAGTAATGTACCATTTTTTGGCATTTCCCCGGTTCGAAACGTGCGCAAGGCAAGAGATCAAATTAAGCGCCCATCGCAGTGCTCCGCCGTGAAGCATGCAGGATGTTTGGGAAATCTCCTTTTAGCTTATTCCAAATGTTATCTCAACTCCACATCCCCCTTATCAACCACCCTTGCGTGCGCGAGAAGTCAGATATTTCCTTTTTGGGAATGTTCGATTATCTTCTTCAAATTCACCCGGGACTTCTCAACTAGCTTTAAAATATAACTAATAATCTACTCCTGTAAATCTTACAGGCCCAAATACCCTATTTACCGACTTACACACCCCTCACCTTCGGCCGGCGTTGAGTTGTGGCGCCGAATTTCCGGTTTTTGCTTCCGGATGTTGCCCAAAGTCCTCAACTCTCACTGGGAGTTGAGGACTTTGGGCAACATCCGGAAGCAAAAACCGGAAATTCGGCGCCACAACTCAACGCCGGCCGAAGGTGAGGGGTGTGTAAGTCGGTAAATAGGGTATTTGGGCCTGTAAGATTTACAGGAGTAGGTTATTAGTTATATTTTAAAGCTAGTTGAGAAGTCCCGGGTGAATTTGAAGAAGATAATCGAACATTCCCAAAAAGGAAATATCTGACTTCTCGCGCACGCAAGGGTGGTTGATAAGGGGGATGTGGAGTTGAGATAACATTTGGAATAAGCTAAAAGGAGATTTCCCAAACATCCTGCATGCTTCACGGCGGAGCACTGCGATGGGCGCTTAATTTGATCTCTTGCCTTGCGCACGTTTCGAACCGGGGAAATGCCAAAAAATGGTACATTACTACCACACTGACGACTACACCATAGTAGTGGATGCGACCGGTGGTAGTTTTGTATGTATATAACACCATCTGGATCCGCCGCCGAGTTGCTGGGCGAGCCGAGTTTCCGGATTTGCATCCGGATGTTGCCCAAAGTCAATTACTCCCAGTGAGCCACCGGAACTTACCGTAAGTAAGGCTGTGACGGACGAGTCAAGTTGTTCTCTTGTAATCTCATCAAATCTTCTCATCTACCCATCCCTCAGATCAGAGGGTGATCTTCATAATTTGGTCCTCATGTATGATTCACCCTAGGATGTTCGGTTTGCCTATGGATTATGCGACACCATCCATGTTGACATACGGTATGACCATCAAAAAATACCACAACGAGGGTATCGCTCTCTTATCGCTCTTCTGCCATCGTCAGCGAGCCGTTCAATTCAATGGCGGTGTGTTTCCATTTGCAGGTATTTCGTGCACTGAACTGCGATTAGGAACCCAAAGCGGTCCTTGAGTTGTTTGCTGCGTTCGTGTTCGCTGACAGGAGATCATTCGGCTTTGACCCCACCACGACGCATGTCCCAGGGGATCCGACCCAATTTATCATTACCGGTCGCCCCTATGACAACAAGAAACCGAGGAGGTTCTGCACTAGAAACACTAGATCATCGCTTGGTGGGGAGCCATTCTTAGGTCGCATTTTCGAAGCCATCGAAGTTGAGGAAAATGATAGGGAGAAGCGCGCCCTGTTGTGCTAAAGGACAGCTGGATATATCATGATCGAATTCGGGAAGGCGCCATTCTCGCCTAATTGCCAATTGGGCAAAGAGGCGGACGAGGAAGATAAGAACCTCGTGAAGGAATCTCTCCTCACTACCGTCTGTCAGGGGGGTGTCTTGGTGGGGCTTGGTGTCCCAGACGGTACTCGGGATCTCATGCGGGGGTTGAAGACTGCCCCAGATAGCATGTCCGAATTCTAGGAGAAGCCATCGATGGATCGGAAACATGAAGTCGCCTCTGGCTCGCAAAGTCTTCGTGCGAAGAGCCGACTCTATGTTCCACATCGGAACTTGACGTATCCGCACAAGAAGCACTACTGGATCGTTTTCGAGGAAAAGGGGGTCACAATAGATATCTCAAGCTTTCGCGATATAATGAAGACTCTGACTGCCACTGCCACTGGTGTGTCGTTTTCACCTGACTATTCGTTAAATGGTCCTGCGACATAGCTCTTAAGAAATTGAAATGGATGCATCGAGACGTTGGCATCGGCAATATATTGTGGTACAACGTGGGCAGCAAGATGGCGGATCTGGGATATGCAAAGAGAATTGGGGACACGACGAATCATGAGATGTGCATGGCGCCTTCGACGACATCGAGGAGAATACCGTTCCCGGCCTTGGCACCCGGGACAGGGATTGCATGGAGGAGGAGAAGAGGGAGGAGGATGGCTAACGAGACGCATTAGGTAGTCTTCCCGCACTTGGGGGATGACTTCATCTGGACGATGGGGGGAGGCAGAGGTGGATTCGTATCCCGTCGCATCGGATAGAATATCCAAAACCCCTCCACATTAATTCCCATACCGTCATCCCCAGGTGGGCCTGCAATACGATGTTTGTTCCGACCTGCTATCTCCCCTGAGCCATCTGGCGACGCAGCGCCTCATTCTCCTCTTTGACCCGCCTCAACTCTGCATCTACTCCCTGCACTGCCTCTCGTCGAGCCGCATCGATGGCAGCCGCTCGCTCAGCCTCGGCTTGAGTTCTTTCCTTGTCTGTCTGGCCTCCTTCCCAATTGCCATTCATCTAGAGCATATTTTGATCATTAGACAAAGGGAGTAGAAGTGGGAAGTGTAGAGATGGATAGCTCACATAGCGCTCATATCTGTCGGTAAGAGGAACCAACTCATCAACCTTCAAGTTTCCCAGCGATACGGTCATGATTCGAGCATTATAGCGACCAGCTTCGGCTTCCTTGTTGAGTTCGATCCCGAACTTGGCCTTCAAGATGTGGAGTATGGCATTACAATACCAATAACAGTTGTGTATATGGGCATTATAGTTTATTCGTGTGTTGTGGGCTGCCCATGCAGCATAGGTGAGATCGAGGACATTAGGGATTCGGGGGCCTGGGCGCTGGAGGCGACCCAGGTAGCCCACACGCTTGTATTGCGGGTTTTTGGGGCGTACAAAGGCCACCATTTCTTTGATCGAGAAGGCGCCATGGATGGATTTGATCCAGATGTAGTCCACCGCCGAGAGGGTGGAGTGTGAGGCTATTGCAGATACCATAGCTGATGAACTCCTGGATGCACCAAGAGACTGAGTGGAGCCGGCTGCAGATATCGACTGCCTTGAGGACCTGCTTGAAGCATCGGGGGGTGATCTGCTACTCCGTTCTACAGCAACGAAAGTCCTCCCAGCTGGGTGCCTAAATTCTGCGACCAAAATTTCGTGTCCTACTCCAGAGTCATCTTTCCACAATTCTATGTCCCGAAGTCCACATCTCCTCAGATCTTCGATGCGATTTGCTGATCGCGTTACCCAAATGCAAATATCGCAGTCACTGGTCTGGAGAATACTGGGGGGAGTGGGCGGCATGGTGGACTTGCAAAAGAAACTGATGGTCCATGATAAGAAAGACACTGCTTTCCGCTGCGGCTTCTCAGAGTTGAGTTGTCAGAAATCCATATTGCAGTGGTGAGACAAGGCTATTTTTTTGTCAGCGTAACGTGAGGGCCTAATGTCTACTGCGGGGACTACACTACAATTTCTGCACCTCGAGGGGGCAGAAAAAAACAGAAGTGGAATAGAGGCCGGATTTCATTTTAGCAATGGAGCCCGTCCTCCGAGTCGGGCAAACTCCCGGATGCAATGCGGTGCATCAGGAGAGAGCTATATTAGGGATCCAACATATTATCTTATGATATATTAATAATAGTATTATGTCGATAACGTGTTCGGCAAGATAAGACAATGTATTGAGGTGGTGATGGGCCCAATCCTGGCCCTCAGATCCAGCAGTGATGGACCAGTAAATACAGGAGGTATCTTTCCAGGTAGCATCAAAACCTGGAAAGCTTGCCGTGGCAAAGATGCAACAAGAAGCAGGAGGTGGAAGGGGAAGAAGCAGGATGGTCAAATAAAATGTTGAGTACGCTAAGCGCTAAGCACTGGGATAGCATACCTGAGAGATGGAAAACAAGAAGGGCAAAGAAATTTTAATTGGAAAAAGACTCATGACTACCTCGGATATGGTGCTATCCAACTGCCAAAGCAGGAGGAAAGAATCAATGAGAAATACAAATGAAAAAGCAAGCAGGCTATAAATGGAGTTTGAGACCTCCCGGCCGCAGGAAGACATGGTGTGTGAGGCATTGCCCAGAAGGGAATTTGATTTTAAAATCTATCTATCTATACCTGGGGGTCGGTACAGTTGTTACCATCATGTGATTCTTATTAAGCCAATTTTGTGTCCATCATACTTGAGAAGCTATTAGACTTGAATCCCACAACCCCATGCCTGCTTGAGCATATGTATCATGGTGGCCAATGGGAATATTCCCAATGCTCTTTCAGGAGCTCTTGCTTATGGGCCCTGACACAGCCACCAGAGTGATTTCCACCACCCCTCAGGAGAACTTGTTTCTGGACACAACAATGCATGGAAATCATTTGAAATATAGATGAACATGAAGAAGAATACCATAGCTACAAAATGTAGTTCTTAAACTCCAAATTTATGGCCCTCAGGTCCAGTAATGGTCATCATAAGAAAAAGCACAGATTTAACCATTACACTATCTGGGATACTGAATGGAAGCTTTGAATTTTAAAAACAAGGAAGTGAACATATGAACCACAAATTCATATTTTCATTAGTATGTGAGGCTGCATTGTGAGTGCATGAGGCCAGAAACATTTTCTGTCAACACCTCTATAGTAAATTTTTCTGCTCTGGGAACTGCTGGACACAGGTCATTGCTGACCCCCACTGTAACAGAATCTATAATGGGAGAGACTTAGGTCCATGATTACTTCATCTTTGGAGTTCAGTGAGGGTTTGACCATGAGACCCCAAAAGCCCATTGATACAGAAATCCAAGACTACATGAGTATCTGATAATTGTACTGGCACTTTTAAGTGTTATGTGTTATATGTTACATGGAGGGAGTGTGATCAATGCATTCACCTGAGGGAGGGGATTAGTTGTTAACTTGGGGGCAAGTGGGTTTGTAAAGGGAGGGGGATTGTTAACTTAGGGGGAATTTGTTACCTCAGGGGGGGGTGTTAACAATGAGGGGTTTGTTATCCAGGGGGGTTGTTACCATGGGGGGGGTTGGTAGCTCTAGAGAGGGAGGTTGTTGCCAAGGGGGGGGGGATGTTATCAGGGGGGTATTGGTAACTCCAGAGCATCAGGAAATATGATGGTGTTCCAGAGTAAGTCTGAGCTTGTACTTAGACTTGATCATAGCATAGTTATAGGGCTAGGCTAGTGTGAAGTAAGTGGATTTCTTACTTATGTTTCTGATATTTAAGACCAAAGTGAGGGCAGTCCCTCAAATAGTTATTTAATGCAAATCCTCAAAATCCTCAGGGCTGGAAAAGGGATTGAGGTAAAAAGTATCTACTTTATCATAGCATGAGTCTTGTGGAATCTCTGTGCTGCATTCCACATCCAGGACTGGAGCCAAAGGGCCAGCCTGGTCAGCCAATTATCAGGATCTAACTAGATATCAGACCCAAGGGACCCCCTGGGGCCAGCCCTGGCTGTAAGATCATATGCTGAGAACCCATGAAGCTCCTGTGATAATTCATGCTATCCCAGGAAGCTTCATGGGATAACATATTATTACTAATATTCATTCAAATACTATTATTATTATTATTATCCATATTATATATTATGTACATGCATCTGGTGAGCCAAATGGCTCACCCACAGTAGCACAGAAAGAGCATCCAGAGCAGCTCCTTCTGTGAAACTGTATCTACTACAATAAAAAAACCTTACACTACCACACCTGCTGCAGTGGGTTGCAGTTCCTATGTGTTACTCACCCACTGGTGTTTTGTTTGTTGGGTCATTGCTTGCCAGGGTTTCATTTTCTGGGTTGTTGTTCACCAGGTTTGGTGGAGGTTGTATGGGGTTGGGGTCAGCTTGTGGCCTACAATAAACATTATGTTAGTTACAAGCTAAAGCAGTGAAAAAAGAGCAGCCTTTGCAGCTCTGTTTGTGCCACTGTAATGTACAGAAACTCAAAAAAAAACTCACCTTGAATGAACACACCAGCTGGAGCAGTGGAGTTCATATGTCCATTGTTGGCCAGGGTTCCACTTGGGGGACCCCATTCTGCAGTTTTATTCATGGGGTTTGGCTTGGTGGGCCTTCATTCAGTGGCTTTGGGGTTGTGGGGTTTTGCTCAGGTTTGGGGTCATGGGTTTCATTTGGGAGGTTTGGAGTTGTGGGTTTTGCTCAGCAGGTTTGGGTTCACAGGGTTTCAGGTGGTGCATTTAGTGTTGGGGGTTCATGTGGGGCTCAAGTCCAAGATCTGAACATGTTAGTTAAACATTAGAGCATCACAAGAAGTGTAATATAGTGTATTACATAAGGGAGTTCAGACTCAAAAGTCATGTATATATGGCAGATGCCGGGATTGAATAAGTAAACTTTTGCCCGGACCTCTACACCTAGTGAGAACTGTGAAACCTCTGTCTCTGCCCACCTGCTTCCATCTAGCTATCTGGTTGGCTTGTCTGGTGGCCATTAACTACCAGCCTTTCTCTAGCTTGGGACCTATACCTTTGGATACCAGCAGGAAAGGCAGTAAGCAGGATAGTCCTTCCTCTTACTGACCCCCTATCCTCTCCCTAGATAGTGACTGTGCCACTTGGCCAGTCACTACTTTATGCCTTTCATCATGACTCTCTTTCCCTCGCAACCTTTTCCCCCAGACTCAGAGCAAAGCCAGTGCCTAGCTCTGTGTCTGGCTCCCCACCTGAAGCTAGTGCTAAGGGTGGTGTGATTATCCTTCCTTCTCCTTCCCCTATCCCTGCTCCCCACCTGTCAACTCTGCTTTGTCCAAGTATGACAATGAGTGCCCTCCTGAATCTGGGAGGCACTTTGTTACAAGAAGAGCAGCTTATGCTGCTCTTGTGCCACAAAAATAAAACACCTTAGGCAGCCCTATTTCAGTATCTAATTAGGTAGTCTTTTTTGGTAGAATATGGGGTCTAATAGACCTATAGGCCCATGGCCCCACATGTCTTAAGAATGTAACCATGGCCCCTTGGGCCTCCTGAATATTAGGACCCATGGGCCTATGCCAGGGGATTTTTTAGACACTGGCCCCATGAAAACCCCCTTAGCTCTTCACTCTCTGCAGATGACATTGACTCCAGCTTCTGCCTTCATTTTCATCCAAGACAGCTAGTGGGTGCATCGGTCATCACCCATTCAAATAAATAATTTACATCTGCTACATCCAAAAAACTCACTGCCATCCATCAGTGCCCATGCCCTCCGGCAGCAGGGTCACTGTGCAGGGTGGCGGACAGCCCAAATGATGGCTGTACACTGGAAATCAGCCCGCCATGGCTACCCATTCACTCTGCACAGTCATTGCCCATTCAAAGGCAGCAGGGTTTCCTTATTTGGAAATCACATGTTCATTCAGACTTGCATATTCTAGCCTGCTACAAGGCCTTTTTTGGCTGCTAATTGGGCAACACAGTACCTTGCATTTATCTCTATTTTACACTACAAAGAAGGGACTACAAAAGAAAAAAATACAAATTGAATTCACACAAAAAAAAAAACATGGGCACCCAGTGCCTACAGGACCAGGCACACAATCTGAAGGGGTAATATGTTGGAGGAAACCCAGGAGTCCATGCACACAAATTTTCATGTGCATGGGTGCCCAGGTTCCTCTGTTATTTGCAATTTTGTACAGGTCTATCATTTTGAATCAGCCACAGGCTTTGGCTGGTCAAAATTGCTGGCAACAAGGATGGCCCTGTCATCATGGGATCGCCATTATCACCATTTGGGGTAGGTGGGAAAGATAATTAGTCCCTATAATGAAAATAACTCAGATTGTTAGTACAGAGTGTGAACAAGGCAGCTTAAAGCAGCCCTGATCACACTGAAGGAGAGGTGGGTTTGGGGGGACTTAGCTCATCACCACACCCCAGCCTTGCTGGGGTGTGGTGTCCTGCCTATTGTGCATGTGGTTGGGGTCTTCAGGTTCCTCAGTTGCATGGATTGTGCAGAATTGTAAGGTCTGCAGTCGTTCACAATGACAATGATGGGATTGCCATCATTGCCATCACTTGAGGTAGGCAAGGGGGTGTGGGCAAGCATAATGGTCCCTAAAGTAAAAGTAATCAGATTGTTAGTACATAATTAAAGCAGCACAAAAAAGGCTGCCTAAGCTGCCCTTTTTGTATGATATGAGATGAAGGACAAATATACTTACCTGATTACCACACCCCAGCTTTGCTGGGGTGTGGTTTCCTGTCATGGGTGCTTCATCACTGGGTTCTGTGGTCGTGTGGGGCCATATGACCCGTAATCACCTGTGACAATGCCATAATTTGAAGGGAAGGAGGAGGGTCAGCAGTGGTGATACATCCTGTAATGAAAGGACTTCAAATCATTAGTAGAGAATGAAACCTATGCAAAGAGGGCAGCTTAAGAGCTGCCCTCTTCATGAAAGATGAGACATAAATACTGTACATACCTTATCGCCACACCCCAGCCTTGCTGGGGTGTAGTGTCCTGTTCATGGTGGCTTGTTGTTGGCTTCTTTGGTTGTGTGGGGTCGAAAGCTCCGTAATCATATATGGCAATTACTGGATTGTCATCATCGTTCCACATGCAAGCGGTGGTTGGGGAGGTGTAATAGTACCTAGGATGAATATGGCTCAAAATGTTAGTAAAAAATTAAAAGCTGCACAAACAAGGCAGCTTAAAGCTGCCCCACCCATGCAAAAAGTATCAATACATGTACCTGCTCACCACACCCCAGCAAGGCTGGGGTGTGATGACCTAGTTGGTTGGTTGTGCAGGGTCATATCCAGAATTGAGTGGACAATGACAATAGCATCATCCTTGTCCTCATCCTCATCATTGTCATTGTCCTCATTATCATCATCTTCATTGTCCTCATCATTGTTTTATGTCCAGGGGGTGGGCCTGAGCAATAGCCCTGATAATGAAACAAATTTGAGATGTTAGTAGATAATATAAGGAGTGCAAAAGGACTGGCTTGGACTGGTTCCTTTTGCACAAAAACATAAATAAAAAACCATACCTTATTACCACACCCCAGCATCATTGCTAGGGTGTGGTGCTCACTTGCTCCATAATTGGGTGTCAGGTGAAGCCACAACTCAACACTGGCAAGTGCCAGGTTCAAAAAAGGCACCCAACACCAGCAGAACAGACACCACAAAGCATTGTTGAGGTGTATATGCAGATGAAAACGCATGTTAGACATATTTAATAATTATTTGGGTCATAGTATTAAAGAAAAGGAAAGAATGAGCAAGATCTGAATAAGGCAATGTATTATGACACTGAACAGGGGATTGGGCCACCTGTATGGATCAGAGTGCCCCAAAAATTAAATATTGGGATTATACATATGTGTGCTACATGGTAGATTTATAAAAATGGGTACCAGAGATGCCTAATAATATAATTTCCTTATTTGGGCATGTGTATTTCCTCATTCTTTCAGTCACCTCACAGTATTAGAGCCTAGGAATTAGGGATTGGAAATGTATCTAGTATGCCCACAAAATGATATTTTTTTCATAATTTTTAATGGAAATGCTATGTCACGAGTTCTGCACCATCAGAGTTGTTGGTTCTGATGGTGGCAGCTACTGTCAGAACCAACAACTCTGATGGTGCAGAACTCGTGACATAGCATTTCCATTAAAAATTATGAAAAAAATATCATTTTGTGGGCATACTAGATACATTTCCAATCCCTAATTCCTAGGCTCTAATACTGTGAGGTGACTGAAAGAATGAGGAAATACACATGCCCAAATAAGGAAATTATATTATTAGGCATCTCTGGTACCCATTTTTATAAATCTACCATGTAGCACACATATGTATAATCCCAATATTTAATTTTTGGGGCACTCTGATCCATACAGGTGGCCCAATCCCCTGTTCAGTGTCATAATACATTGCCTTATTCAGATCTTGCTCATTCTTTCCTTTTCTTTAATACTATGACCCAAATAATTATTAAATATGTCTAACATGCGTTTTCATCTGCATATACACCTCAACAATGCTTTGTGGTGTCTGTTCTGCTGGTGTTGGGTGCCTTTTTTGAACCTGGCACTTGCCAGTGTTGAGTTGTGGCTTCACCTGACACCCAATTATGGAGCAAGTGAGCACCACACCCTAGCAATGATGCTGGGGTGTGGTAATAAGGTATGGTTTTTTATTTATGTTTTTGTGCAAAAGGAACCAGTCCAAGCCGGTCCTTTTTCACTCCTTATATTATCTACTAACATCTCAAATTTGTTTCATTATCAGGGCTATTGCTCAGGCCCACCCCCTGGACATAAAACGATGATGAGGACAATGAAGATGATGATAACAATGATGATGATGATGACGATAACAATGACAATGATGATGATGATGACAAGGATGATGACAATGATGAGGATGAGGACAAGGATGATGCTATCATCATCATCCACTTGATTCTGGATATGACCCTGCACAACCAACCAACTAGGTCATCACACCCCAGCCTTGCTGGGGTGTGGTGAGCAGGTACATGTATTGATACTTTTTGCATGGGTGGGGCAGCTTTAAGCTGCCTCGTTTGTGCAGCTTTTAATTTTTTACTAACATTTTGAGCCATATTCATCCTAGGTACTATTACACCTCCCCAACCACCACTTGCATGTGGAATGATGATGACAATCTGGTAATCACCATATATGATTATGGAGCTTTCAACCCTGCACAACCAAAGAAGCCAACAACAAGCCACCATGAACAGGACACCACACCCCAGCAAGGCTGGGGTGTGGCGATAAGGTATGTACAGTATTTATGTCTTGTCTTTCATGAAGAGGGCAGCTCTTAAGCTGCCCTCTTTGCATAGGTTTCATTCTCTACTAATGATTTGAAGTCCTTTCATTACAGGATGTATCACTGCTGCTGACCCTCCTCCTTCCCTTCAAATTATGGCATCATTGCAGGCAATTATGGGTCATATGGCCCCACGCAACCACAGAACCCAGCAATGAAGCACCCATGACAGGAAACCACACCCCAGCAAAGCTGGGGTGTGGTAATCAGGTAAGTATATTTGTCCTTCATCTCGTATTGTACAAAAAGGGCAGCTTAGGCAGCCTTTTTTGTGCTGCTTTAATTATGTACTAACAATCTGATTACTTTTACTTTTAGGGACCATTATGCTCACCCACACCCCCCTCGCCTACCTTGAGTGATGGCAATGATGGCAATCCCATTGTTGTCATTGTGAATGACTGCGGATCTTATGATTCTGCACAATCTGCACAACTGAGGAGCCCGAAGACCCCAACCACATGCACAATAGGCAGGACACCACACCCCAGCAAGGCTGGGGTGTGGTGATGAGCTAAGTCCCCCCAAACCTGCCTCTCCTTCAGCGTGATCAGGGCTGCTTTAAGCTGCCTTGTTCACACTCCATACTAACAATCCAAGTTATTTTCATTATAGGGACTAATTATCTTTCCCACCTACCCCAAATGGTGATAAGGGCAATCCCACAATGACAGGGTCGTCCTTGTTGCTGGCAATTTTGACCAGCCAAAGCCTATGGCTGGTTCAAAAAGATAGACCTGTACAAAATTGCAAATAACAGAGGAACCTGGGCACCCATGCACACAAAAATTTGTGTGCATGGACTCCTGGGTTTCCTCCAACATATTACCCCTTCAGATTGTGTGCCTGGTCCCTGTAGGCACCAGGTGCACATGTTTTTTTTTTTTTGTGTGAATTCAATTTTGTATTTTTTTCTTTTGTAGTCCCTTCTTTGTAGTGTAAAATAGAGATAAATGCAAGGTACTGTGCTGCCCAATTAGCAGCCAAAAAAGGCCTTGTAGTGGGCTGGAATATGCAAGTCTGAATGAACATGTGATTTCCAAATAAGGAAACCCCACTGCTTTTGAATGGGCAATGACTGTGCAGAGTGAATGGGTAGCTGTGGCAGGCTGATTTCTGGTGTACAGCCATCATTTGGGGCTGTCCACTGCCCTGCACAGTGACCCTGCTGCCAGAGGGTGCAGGCACTGATGGATAGTGGTGAGTTTTTTGGATGTAGTTGTCAGGGCAACACTGCTGTCAAAGCCACAAACAGAAAGAGAAAGAGATTAATTAACCACATGCTATTGCAGTGGGAATCCTGAGTATACACCACACAACAAGGGGCACACAAGTCTTGCACCTATCGCAGTCAGGCTGGTCAGCCATATAGCCTTAGCTCAAAAGGAGTACCATTTTGATGTTTTGTCTGGGCCTGAGAGG
>MU129415.1:0-10194 GCA_014904985.1 Hydnum rufescens UP504
TTGGTGGGATTGACCACATAGCCTGTAAGTGTGGATGTCTTAGAATTCAATGCATTGTCCCTTGCTGATTCATCTTTTGGTGGGATTGACCACATAGGGTGTAAGTGTGGATGTCTTAGAATTCAATGCATTGTCCCTTGCTGATTCATCTGTTGGTGGGATTGACCACATAGTCTGTAAGTGTGGATGTCTTAGAATTCAATGCATTGTCCCTTGCTGATTCATCTTTTGGTTGCCTTAACAATGTAGCTTGTTGGTCCAGATCTTACAATTTGATCCATCATCCTCACTAATCCATCTTTGATGGCATTGACCATGTAGGGAGTAAGTCCAGATGCCTTAGAATTCAATGTATCATCCCTTGCTGATTCCTCCTTTGGTGGCATTCGAAATGCAGTCTGTAAGTTCAGATGGCTTAGAATTCAATGCATCATTGCTTGCTGATGTCCCACTTGGTGGTTTTGTCCCCATAGGAGGTCAGTCCACCCTGCCATTCTTTGAGTCATCATCTCTGGATGATCTCTTACTCTGTGGCATCTACCCCATAGGATGTGAGTCCCCATCTCTTACTATTCAGTGCATGGTCCTTGGCTCATACACATTTTGGTGCCATTTGCAATGTAGCTTGTGAGTTCCTAGATCTGTATAATAGAATCATATTCTATTTTCCAACTGCACTCCTTACACTTCAATTTTCAATTTAAACAGGACAATGTAAGTCACATCTACTGTGCCAAAGCCAAATAATGGTGTACACTTGCACTCTCATTCATTGCTCACCTATGCCTTCATTCTATCTGGTGAATGTTGTCAATCTGCCCCTCAGACCTCATCCTGTTCTCACCTTGATTTTACTAGCTGCCCCAACATGCAGGGGATCAAGGCCTGTGTGCCCTTCCTTAAACTTTCAGTCAGTTTAGGTTTTCATTGATTTGCCACCTCCAGGAAGTCTAAGCATTCATTGCAGCATCACCAGTCCATACCATCCAAGCCAGATGTTCACTATCTGGTGTTTGTTTGTTGTCAGTGTTGAGACTGATTCTGAGTGCACAGGAGGTTGCTGATCTTGGCTTGTTAAACTAGTGGTCATCCTTTGGATTCGGGAGGGCAGGCATGCCCATGAGACAGAGCATACTGCCAGCTCTATCCAGGCTCAGATCAAGGATGATGGAGACTTCCCAGAACATGATTCATACAATATTGCATGGAAACTTGCAAGGATCATTGATCAATATACAGCATTGTAGGCATCATGTGTAATCCATATATCAACCATGATGTACTCCAATGACATTGGACTCCTTATTGTTGGGGTAGACAATCACTGCCATTATCCCCATAACATCCACTTCTGTATGTTCTGGTAGTTCCCATAGAACTACAACACTAGCTTCTGATCCCAACACTTATCTCCAACAGGCTTTAGAGAAATTGATTGGCATCATTGTTCCCCAAGTGAGGACCACAAGCTGGAGGCATAGGTGATGGCACACTAGTCAACCATACTTGATGCATAAGTGGGTCCAATAGTGATGGGGTGCCATAGGGGTACCAATTAGTAATTCAATATTGAAAAATCAACCCAAATGGGGCCCCATTGTGATGCAATGGGTGTGATATAGTACATTACATAATGTAGTTTGGACTCAAAAGTCCTGTATATGTGGTAGATTCTGCAGAGTAAGAGAAAGAATCTTTGCCCAGACCTGTGAGAAATTGTTAACCTTCATCCCCTGACATGCCCCTTTGTGTGATTAAGCTAACCTGTGGCTTGTCTAGTGGCCATTAACTGCTGGCCTTAACCCCTGACCTTGTAGGTGTGCATATGGACTCAATTAGGGAACACAACAAATAGAGCCCCTGCCCTTCTTACTGACACCATTCCTCCCCAATAGATAGCTGGTGTGCCACTTGGCCAACAGCTACTTTATATCTTTTACCATCTCCCCTTTCCTCCACACCCTTTTCTCCCATGCCTGGAATGAAGCCAGTGCTTAGTTCCATGTAATGGCTTCCCCATCCAAAGCCAGTGCTGACAATGGTAGGATTCTATCTTCTCCTATTCCTCCCCTCCCCAGGCTGGTCAGTCACTTTTGTCCATCATATTTGTCAGGAATGAATTGATATTTGCTTCCACCTGACCTTGGTCAGCCATTTAGGCTGACCTCAAGAGGACCATTTGAGGTCATTTCACCAGCCTAATGAGGCCTAATTTTCTTTGATGTCAATTCACAATCATCAAATTGACTTTATGAGAAATTTGACTTTGGCCAATATCAATACTACATGGAGGTATAACTGCATGGGGATATTGGGAGGGGGTCCAGGAACCTGGGGAATGCCATTCATGGGGTCAGTGGGTAATATGGCTTTATCAGTGATAGTCACAGTAGGTTATAATTATTGATTTGGCATTCTGATAGATATGTACATAAATGGGGACCAATTATTATGATACATGTATAATACAGGGAGGATCCATTCCTTCAACCAGGGAAAGAATGACCTTTGAGATCAGCCAAGGTAATGGACCAATATGGGAGAGCAGAAGGTGAAGATGAGGAACAGTGAGGCCAGAAATTGTCAGAACATGCTGAAAGTAGGTATGTTGAAAAGCTGTGATATGGGTGCACAGAATTCACTCACACACAGCCTGAACAACAACACCTTGCCACCAGGAGGAGCACATGAACTTATCAGAGAAGATTGAGGATAGCACAGTGGAAAATGCTCAGATCATGGTGTAAATATGCTTAATGGATTTGGACAGGTGAGCTGAATTGATCAAATGCAAAAATGCCTGAATTGGCCATGATTTGATTATCCCAGGTGGTGTTGAGTGGCAGGTGAGGGGAAGATCAGGAACAGTGTGTAATAACGTGGCTCTTGACTTTGAGGAGCTGTGGTATTCATCATCGTTAGATGAGGCAGATTCGACGGATCTGTGAATAGAAGAGAAAGGATAATCCAACCGTTCTAAGCACTGGCTTCGAACAGGAGGGCCATGAACGAAGCTAAGCACTGGCTTCACTTCAGGCATGGGAGAAACATGGGGAGAGGAGAGGATGGGGGAAGGGGAAGTGGTAGTAACTGGCCAAAGGGCTCAGTTACTATCTAAGGACAAAGTGGCAGGTTAGCTAACCAACTGTATGTGGGCACTTAGTAGAGTCATGCTCATATGTGACTCTCCCATATCTGTCTCTGCCCTGTGCTCTATGGTGACGGATCATGTGTCTTGGTAGGGTCAGATCATCATGCGACTTGGTCATGGGGTAGTGGTGTGGCTGCATTAGTTTCATGGGTCTCGCGAGAGCAAAGAGGTCCAGGCAGAAAGGTGATTTGATTCCGGTGTGACCAGGACTTAGAATCCTCATGGCCATGCTATTATGTAAGATACAATAGGAGATGGGCTACTATGTACATATGTAGTATGGCCCTATATTACAGTGCCCCCCAGCATGGCATTAGGAGTCTAAAGGGAGAATGCCCATATCCTCGAGATCTAGATCATCTAGCATGATCTCATAGCACTCAAACCATCTGTTCCACCAAAATTGTTCACCAGCATATGTGCCATGAGTGGTAAGGGAAGTGGGGTCGACTCCCGGGGTAGTTTGAGCAAGCCATTTGAGCGTTGTTTGGTGGGGGCCCCCATAAGGTATCTGGACATTGAACTTGACTGGGTCCTGATAGGATAGGTGCCTTCTAAGCAGGGTGTCCAATTTTTGTGTGGCTTCAAGCAGTTCCCTTACATTGAAGGCAGGGAGTCAGCCTAGGTACTCAATTCGCTTGGCCAGGAATGTCAGGAGCTCCTGAGGAGTGAGCAGATACCTGGACATTAAACTTTGAGACAACCCCTGAACCCATGGGGGACCCTTGGGATGGAATAGTGTAGCCAGGTTGACAGACTTGGAGCTCATGTTTGGGGGTCACAAGGGGCTGCCTTTTACCAGGATGGGCTGGGGAGGTGGGCAGAGCTCCAGCCTTTGATGGATCCTTGTGGATAGCACTTTGAGTACTTGCTTTGAGACTTCAGGGCCCCATGGACGATAGAGGCTTTCATCATATTGTCAGGCATGTGCTGATGGCTTGGACAGGTAGAACTTGGCAGCTAGTTTCTGGCTTTCCAATGCTCTACACATGTGATCCCTTTCCATGAAGACAAGGGTGAGATGGGGCTCCTGATAGAGCCATTGCTTAACCCCTGATCCATATCATTTGAGGAGTTCCTCCTCCAAGCGTTCCTCTGACTTAAGGTACACAAATGGGTAGAACTCCACTGGGAATTGGTCCATTCACATATCTAGCAGTCCCCAGACCTCGTCAGGGTCCTCTGGCTGAGAAGATTTGGTTGCTGTCCCCAGAGCTTCCTGGGTTGAGGGCCTGGCATCCTCAGGTAGGGTGAAGTCAGAGGTGTGAAGCTGCTCATTGTCCTCATAGGGTGTGAGTTCCTCTTTGGGGTAAGTAGCGATGTTTGCACAAGGCCTAACGTGATGCTCTTGTGGTGATTCAGAGTGTGGTCATTGTAGGGACCCTGTGGCTGTGGTGATGTACAGATTGTAGTCCTCCATGCATGTGAGCAGCACCAGGGGGGCACCATGAGATCACAGGGTGGGGTTGATTAATCACACTGCCAGCTTGTACTGAAACTGCAGCTTGGGTGGCAATTCGGGCTGGTGCCATTTGAATCCTCTACATTCAACCCATTCCTGGCTAAGGGGTAGTTTTGAAATAGGAATGAGGGAGGAGGGGTAGCCTCTTCGTGATCGGCCCATTTAGTTAAAAGTAATGTTTCCATGCTGAGGCATTCCTGCAGTTCGTTCAGGATTGGTAAGTACCCTCCTTCATGGGTGTGTGATAGCCAGCACATGAGGCCTTCCAGATAGTTCTCCTTGGGGGGACCTTGAGGTGCACGAAAATAGGATGGGTGGTGACAATAATACAGGCCTGTTGTCCTCATTTCTTGTGGATGCTCCTTTTCCATTACCCATATCTCTTCTGGTGGATTCACGAGTTGTTGTGGCCCTAGGTCCATCAGATGTTTCTTGAAGGACTTGTGGATCAGTTTTTGTGTGTAGGCATCCCATAAATCCCAATGGGGGTGCTTGGTCTTGACCTCTTTTTCGGCATCCATCCATAGGGGCAGGTACTGTGTAGTACCACAGGGGTAGAGCTCGAGACCAGGTGTTTTGTTTTCTATGGCCATTGACCATACAGGGGCCCCCAATTCAGTGAGTCCTCTGCCAATGAGAACGGAGCGATGGTTGTGGCTGGAGATGATTAGGCCTGTGAGGTGGGTGGTAGTTCTGAAGTGTGGGGGTCTGAATCGCTCCCTGAAGCAGAGCAGGTAGAGAATAACCTGAAAAATGATGGTCACAAATCCTGTAGCATCGAGTACATGCCTTCTGAGCTCCTGTGCAACATGAGCTGCTTTCCATGCTGGGGTGGGGATCATTCCTTGTTGGAGCAGGTACTGTCAGGATGACCTGAAGTGCCAGTCCTGATCATAACTGGATGGCAAAATAATGTGAAAGTGGGCCGTCACCTGGTCTATGCACCTTATGCATCATAGCATTGTCTCTCTGGCTGCATGAACTTCCTGGAGGAATTTTAGGGAGAGGGAATGCAGGTTGGGATTTGGGCCCCACAACTGTAGAAGATGGATGTGTGGGTCAAAAGTAAACTGTGGGATGTCAAGGGGGATGAATGCTCGATGCAGTGGGAAGGTGTAAATCTTTGGGAGTAACTGGGTTCAATATGTCCATTCGAATTTCCCTAGTTGTCCCCACTTGTCTAGGTGCTCCCAGCGGTAGCCATAGGGATCATGTCAGGGCGACACTGCCATCAAAGCCACAAACAGAAAGAGGAAAGAGATTAATTAACCACATGCTATCGCAGTGGGAATCCTGAGTATACACCACACAACAAGGGACACACAAGTCTCGCACCTATCGCAGTGGGAATCCTGAGAGATCGAAACTGATGATCCCCCAACTGTGAAGGGCTATAAGTACTACTTCCTGCACACAGCCACCACAGCCTCCATCAGTCCATCAAGATGATACATCCCCATCACGAACGCAGCCCATCAATCAGCCTCCACAGCCACCATCACTAAGCCTCACTAAGCTGACACAGCCATGTTACGAATCCTGTGCGCACCTCCACATGGCTATGCCCCAACTTCCATATGTATCCCCCTTAGCATATGTACTTCCAAGGCAGTGTATGCCTGGGTACTCCAAAGGTGTCCAAAGTGTCGAAGGACTGTAATGATGTGGATGCAGTATGGATTGGGACAGATGATATGGATTCAGGGACTGGGGGCAGAGGAGGAGGAGGGGGAGTCTGGACAAACCAGTCAGCCATAATTGTATATCTAGTTAGGCCCTTTTGCCTTGCTTTTATTCAATCTAAGAGCAGGTTTTTAGGTGGGGGCCCCTGGGGCCCACTGGGTGATTTCATGGCATGAGACAAGGGGCCCCATGGGGCCCCTTGCTCTGAACTTGCCTTCGGGTATCAGCCCATGTATGAGACCAAGAGATTCAAGGCCTTGTTCAAGACCAGTCCAAAAAGGTACCTTCAATCAATATTGATTGCATGGGTAGGACCTAATTACAAGGTTATATTATATGTGGATTAATAAAATTGGAAGTACTAGGGTTTGGAATGACGAAAGGAAGGGATTGTTGAATGGGAGTAATTATTGTAGAGAATTATTGAAGATATGAGTCCCAGGCACTTCCTGATTGGAATCCATTTGGGTCATACATGTCCCCAAGGCCATAGCCGAAGTATCAAAATTGTTGATGCCAGAGGGGAACATTCCAATGTTGGACTGCAGAGTGCCATTGTCCAAATGTGAACCCATTGCTGTGACATCTGAATCAGATACAAAGAAATCATGAGGGTTGAAGGCCGAGGAACTTGAAGCATGAATATTGCCATTCAATCCTGCGGCAAAATTGGAGTGTAGAGGGGCAGCATGCCAACTCGTACTTCCTGTATTTGGGTGGACAACGGCGGATGAACTCAAGGGTCCAGCACCAATATTGGTATTAGGTGCAGTGCGAAAATCAGGATATGACAAAGACGTGGCACATCCACTTGTACTCGCAGGATTGGAGTTGAAGTTTCCAGGGCGAAGGATGGGCATGGCTTCTGCATTGGCCTCAGAGTCACTAGACTCATCATTTGTAGGTACTGATATAGCACGAGCCTTTCCCTTTCCCTTCGAGGGCTTTGAAGATACATTGCGATGCTTTGCCTGCCACGTGGCACAGGCAATACACCGGGCTGCTCTGTTGCTGCTCTGGATTCTCCCATAGAGTC
Organism: Hydnum rufescens UP504; assembly: GCA_014904985.1. Classification (NCBI taxonomy): domain Eukaryota; kingdom Fungi; phylum Basidiomycota; class Agaricomycetes; order Cantharellales; family Hydnaceae; genus Hydnum; species Hydnum rufescens. The sequence goes on from MU129415.1 coordinate 7,333, forward strand.
GACTGTACTACCCGTGTCTCGCACACAGTAGACGGTATCATTGTTCCGATCAATGATCAACACAACATCGTCATCACCATCTTTCTCATGTGCACCCCATGCCTCCACCTTGATTGGGCAATCGTTTCCCTTGTGGAACTGAGTCACAAGAAACCTCCACTGGGATGCATCCCATTGCTTGTTCGTACATCGCAGATGTGGGGCAGGGCATTCAGTTTCAAGAGGCCATCCAATGATTCAGATACGGTATTGAACAAGGAGGCTGAGAAACCGTACCCAAGGTACGATGGATGGAAACCAGGTGTAGCTGTTGGAAGTGAACAAGTTCTTGATGTATTTTGAAGCCGCGGAGTATGCTGAGTCACGTCACTTGAGTTCGTTATCATGCTCTTTTTTCTCTGCCTCTTGATGCCACTTTGCAAGACTGCTTTGATTGAGCCGCCGATGCAACACCTTCATGAAAAGCTCATTGAGTGATTTTTGAAGATTGAAGCTGCCCTCGATCAAGCTCTCAATCTCAGGGGAGCTGCAGATGATGGCATTCTGGGCATGTGCTGCATGTGCATTGGGATGTCCACACACCATAATCATGGTGGTGTGAATATTGAACTTAGACATGTGTCCCATCTCACCCTTGAAGTACTTCTTTTGCCAACTCATGAACTTGGCCACCTTAGTGCCGCTCGTGAGTTTGACATCATTCTCCACCCTTGAGGATTGAGCAACAGTACGGAGTTCATCAAGCCAATTTTCGAGGGCCTGAGAGTCGCCATTGAATGATTCCTTTTGTTTGATATACGCATCCATGAGCTCGGCTTGGGAGACTACGAGACCAATGGAGAGTAGTGAATTAGTACATTAGTTATACACCAAAAACTTTGAGGTCTTATGTTTAGGAAGTCTGTCCATTTTTCATTTCCTAGCATACCCATTGAATGGATTGGGTGATTGCCTAAGGGGTATAACCATGCTGAGATTTGCCAAACATTGGAGTTGGTGAAGTGGACGATTGGACTTGTCTGCCAATGCCTGCAGAGCATCATTAAAGGCCTTGCAAAGTGTTGCCACAGAGTCATGAAGGTCATTAGGAATTGGACCCCATTATATGGCTCTCGCAGCAGTTTAGGTGCATCTGCACAGTTTGCATCAGTCTCATTGTCCTCCCAATTACAATCTGCATTGTCATCAATGTCGCTGCTGCCGCCATCGTCAGAGTCAGACTGAGGGCTGTTGATGCTCGTTTCGCCGCGGTGCTGCATTTGGCTGGCAGAAATCATTCCAACCCTTGGAACCTTGGGCACCAATGCTGTTGGAGCTGCTGGCTGTGCCAAGTCCAAGGTATGCGTTGGAGATGGCCCAGATGGAACAAGCGGGCATCTGCAAAGCGCCTTCAGCAGCTTCAAGATCTTGATCTCGAACTGCTCTAAGTTGAGACCCTGCTTGTCAGTGAAGAATTCCAGCCCTTTGATGATGCCAAGAGCACCACAAGGACCTCGTCTCATCTCCTCCACAAGGCGGGATACGGACACCGCTTGGAAGACACGGTTCAGAGTATGGTCAACGTACTCATAATCATCCAGGGGATCTGCCCCTTCATCAGGTAAGGCCAGTAAAATATTATTGAGGGCGTTGGCATCCCAGACATTAAGGAAGTCACCAGGATGTGCCACATGAATACTAGGGTGTAGGCGGTGTGCTAACTCTTGGGCGTCATCAAGGATCTTGTGAGGATCAGAGATCCTTTGAGCCTCTTCTAGCAGAGTGCTGGGTGTGTCCGATACTGGCAAATGAGGGCGGATCTCAAGATTGATGAGTTCTGGTCCAGCAATATTGGGAGGTGAAAGATAACGGGGAGACGAAAGATGATGTTGGGGTGAGAGGGCTTTAGGGGGCTTAATCTGCCTGGGTGGGATCCTGACATAGGGACAAAGGCTGTGTATAGCAGAGGATTTCAGACCAACAATGTGATAGTTCGATTTCGCTTGCTTGCCACCTGGAGGTCCAGACTTGCCAGACTATAGGTAACTCATGAGACAAAGATGATAAATTAGAACCTGAAAAAATCCGTACCTTGGGCAACTCCTCATCATTTGAGCTGGTGTGCCCATTGGAAGACTTCGAAATAGCCAAGCGTTCAGCAGTGGGGTGTCTTAGCAACTTCGGTTTTTTGGGAGCATTCTCAATCTGCGATGGACAGTATAAGTCCGATGTTGTAGGCATAGAATAGAAAAGACATACCACGTTCAGTGCCTCATATGTCTCATTCTGAGATGCACCCATGACAGCAAAGTGTTTGATAGTACGACGAGGTGGTGGCTCCACTTCTTTATGAGTTCTCTAATGCAGAGCATGAGAACTGGACTGTAGAAGACCAAAGTCTGAAAGCACTTACAGTCTTCAGAGCTCTATCTGCATCTGAGGAAATGGCAGGAGTCTCTAAGAGTAGAGCCCCCTTACTTCTTAGAGTTCAATATAGGACGGACAAACTAGATATTGACATAGTACACATAGTAAAAAGATATCTAGAGTCAAGGAATCATTCATCCTCACTGTCAGTGCCATTAGCCCTGACTACCTTCATCACCTGAGAGTCCCTGCTGATGGGTATAGTCAGCAGCAGCCAGCCCTGGCTGTAAGATTATATGCTAAAAACCCATGAAGCTCCTGTAATAATTCATGCTATCCCATGAAGCTTCATGGGATAGCATATTATACTAATATTCATTCTGATATTATTATTGTATTATTATTATTATTATTATTATTTATTTCCATATTATATATTATATACATGCATCCAGTGGGCAAATGCCCACCCTCAGTAACACAGAAAGAGCAGGCAGGGCTGTCCTTCTGTCGACT
>MU129416.1:0-16614 GCA_014904985.1 Hydnum rufescens UP504
TGTTGAGTGGGAGATGAGGGGAAGATGAGGAACTGTGAGGCCAGAAGTTCTCAGAATACACTGGAAGTAGGTGTGTTGAAAAGCTGTCATTTGGGCACACAGAATGCACCCACACACAGCCTGAACAACAACACCTAGCCCCCAGGGGGGGCACATGAACCCAAAATGGAAGATTGAGGATAGCGCAGTGGAAAGTGGTCAGTTCGTCGTGTAAATATGCTTGATGGATTTGGACAAATGAGACAAATAAATGGAGCCCAAGAATGCTGAAATTGGCCATGATTTGACCCCCCCAGGTGATGTTGAGTGGGAGGGGAAGATGAGGAACTGTGAGGCCAGAAGTTCTCAGAAAACACTGAAAGTAGGTGTGTTGAAAGGCTGTGATTTGGGCACACAGAATGCACCCACACACAGCCTGAGCAATGACACCTAGCCCCCAGGAGGAGCATATGAACCCAAACAGGAAGATTGAGGATAGTGATGTGACATGAATCAGGTGGTGTATTCTCTTGAAGTAGGCTTGTTGGAGAGCTGAGATTTGGGCACAGATACTGTGCCCACACTCAGCCTATCCAACAAAGCCAAGGACCCATTTGGGTGACCCCTCCGCAGTCAACAGTCACATGTGATGTAGCTCAGCAGTCCGTTGAAGCAAGCTTGACTCCAACACCAGCCACTCCTGGAACGCACCACTGAAATCTGCCAACAATTTCACAAGAAAGCGAGCTCATTGCAACAGCACTGTTCCAAATATACCTGATACGCAGCTTATTTTTCCGCCACTTAATATTGGAAATGTCCATTGTTATATTTCTTTGTTTCTGCTTCATGGTCCACGGGTGCTACTACTTGGCAGGCATCTGAGTAAAAAACGCCAAGCTGGATGTGACACTATTTTAGAGACTCCTTTACACCTTCAGGTCTGGGTTGCAAGTCCTTTCCAATCGGGTTAATCACGTGGCATGACTTGGCCATTATGTACATTCCTTAGCAAGGGGTTCCAGGGTGTTCCCCTCATTGCCCCCATTGTCATCGCCCACTGGCACCCCTTCTTATATTCTTTTCTTCTCTGCCCACCCCCCTCCTCCCCCTCCTGTTGAATGATTTGAGGGGACGCCACAGCACACAATTGTTTCCCCCCGAAGCCTTAAACAGGCATGCGGAGCAGTGTCCTATCATGAGATATGTATATCAGCAGTGGGGGCCCTGGCAGTAGTGAACCTTTCCAGACCTCCCAACTGAGTGGGAAGAAGATGTATTATTCATATTTTCTGAGGACAATGGAGTGCACTTGCCCTCCACTCCTGGGAGAGAATCTGAAATGATTAGACTGTCCTCAGGGATGGGGGTGGATTATTATGCCCACCAGAACCAGGTGTATTTTCAAGTCCACAAGAAATGCTGTATCAGGGCTGAGTGTCCAGGTTACATTTTGGATATAGGGGTAGCTATCCACGTGTTAGTTCATGTGGCCATGCATTCTGAACCAAAATTCAAGACTGTCACATTCCACACAATCCCTGGAACATGACTTTCAAGATGGGTGTGACACATGGGGGAGGTCACTTGATATTAAAGCACATTGGCCTGATGCCTCTAGAGCACTAGCAAATCCCCAATATGCAGTTTCTGGATTCTGGCATCCATATGTGGGACTTTCCTTTTAGCCTCCAGTAATTCAGCGTACAATGAAAGATAGGGTTGGGATTTGTCATGCTTTAAGGACTAAAAGAAGACACCCATATGGATGCCAGAAATTCCATGAAAGACATATTGGGGAATTTGCTAGTGCTCAGAGGGCAATCAGGCCCAAATGTGCTTTAATATCAATGACCTCCCCCCATGTGTACACACCCATTCTGAAGTCAAGTTCAGGAATTTCGTGACATGTGACAAGTCTGATTTGTTCAGAATGCGCATGGCCACATGACTAAACAGTGGATACTACCGCCTATATCCAAATTGTACCGTGGACCAAATAAGGCCCGATTACAGCATTTCTTGTGTAATGAAAAATAACACCTGGTCTGGTGGCCCAATAATAGAATCCACCCCCCAATACCCCTGAGGATTCAGTGTCCTATCATTCAGATCTCCTCCCAGAGTGGAGGCAAGTGCACTCCATTGTCCGTCCCAGAAAATAAGTGAATAAATACATTTCATCAGCCATCAGTGGAGTCGAAAGGATTTTCACTATGCAGGGGCCCCCCATCGGCGATATACATATCATCATGTAGGACACTGTCCATGCCTGTTGGTCAGGGGGAAAACCAATTGTGTGTCTGTGGAGGGTCCCTCAAATCATCAACAGAGGAGGAAGGGTGGTCAGGAAGAAAAGAAATAGTGAAGAAGGGGGGGCCAGTGAGACATGGGGACATAAGGACACCGGGGGACCCCCCTGGCAGGAATGTAGCATAAAGGCCAAGTAGCATGCACTGTCATTGGAAAGGACATTGCAAACAGACCTGAGGTGAAAGCTAATAGTGTAGCACATAGGTATACAGACGCACACCAAGATAGTAGGACAAGTGGACATGAAGAGAACAAAGAAATATACAATGGAAATTACAATATAAGTGGCAGAAAAATAGCTGGTATCCAGGTATATTGGAACAGTGTATATGGGTGCTTTGTTAATTTTGGCAAGTGCCGGTGTTGAGTCAAGCTTTCAACAGACAGCTGACATCAAATGTGATGTTGCTGGGTCCCACTGGGGTCCTGGCTTTGTTGGATAGGCTGAGTGTGGGCACAGTATCTGTGCCCAAATCTCAGCTCTCCAACAAGCCTACTTCAAGAGAATACACCACCTGATTCATGTCACATCACTATCCTCAATCTTCCTGTTTGGGTTCATATGCTCCTCCTGGGGGCTAGGTGTTGTTGCTCAGGCTGTGTGTGGGTGCATTCTGTGTGCCCAAATCACAGCCTTTCAACACACCTACTTTCAGTGTTTTCTGAGAACTTCTGGCCTCACAGTTCCTCATCTTCCCCTCCCACTCAACATCACCTGGGGGGGTCAAATCATGGCCAATTTCAGCATTCTTGGGCTCCATTTATTTGTCTCATTTGTCCAAATCCGTCAAGCATATTTATGCGATGAACTGACCACTTTCCACTGCGCTATCCTCAATTTTCCATTTTGGGTTCATGTGCCCTCCCTGGGGGCTAGGTGTTGTTGTTCAGGCTGTGTGTGGGTGCATTCTGTGTGCCCAAATGACAGCTTTTCAACACACCTACTTCCAGTGTATTCTGAGAACTTCTGGCCTCACAGTTCCTCATCTTCCCCTCATCTCCCACTCAACATCACCTGGAGGGTCAAATAATGACCGATTTCAGCATTCTTGTGCTCCATTTATTCGTCTCATTCGTCTGAATCTGTCAAGCATATTTACGCGATGAACCGACCACTTTCCACTGTGCTATCCTCAATCTTCCATTTTGGGTTCATGTGCCCCCCCTGGGGGCTAGGTATTGTTGATCAGGCTGTGTGTGGGTGCATTCTGTGCACCCAAATGACAGCTTTCAACACACCTACTTCCAGTGTATTCTGAGAACTTCTGGCCTCACAGTTCCTCATCTTCCCCTCATCTCCCACTCAACATCACCTGGAGGGGTCAAATAATGACCGATTTCAGCATTCTTGGGCTCCATTTATTCATCTCATTCGTCTGAATCCGTCAAGCATATTTACGCGATGAACCGACCACTTTCCACTGTGCTATCCTCAATCTTCCATTTTGGGTTCATGTGCCCCCCCTGGGGGCTAGGTGTTGTTGATCAGGCTGTGTGTGGGTGCATTCTGTGCACCCAAATGACAGCTTTTCAACACACCTACTTCCAGTGTATTCTGAGAACTTCTGGCCTCACAGTTCCTCATCTTCCCCTCATCTCCCACTCAACATCACCTGGGGGGGTCAAATCATGACTGATTTCAGCGTTCTTGGGGTCAATCAATTCGTCCCATTCATCCGAATCCGTTGAGCATATGTATGCAATGAACCAACCACTTTCTACTGCGCTATCCTCAATCTTCCATTTTGGGTTCATGTGCCCCCCCTGGGGCCTAGGTGTTGTTGCTCAGGCTGTGTGTGGGTGCATTCTGTGCACCCAAATCGCAGCTTTTCAACACACCCACTTTCAGTGTATTATGACTACTTCTGGCCTCACAGTTCCTCATCTTCTGTCACCAATGTTGGTCGGTTACCTCTGCTGATCTCAAAAGGCATTCTTTCCCTGGTCAAGGGAATTGATCCTTTGTGTATTCTCATTGTATTGTAATAATTCCTCTTAATTTTGTTCACATTCATTAGAATAGTAAAACAATAACTATAAGCACTTGAGACTATCACTGATAAAGCCATATTGCCTGCTGACCCCAAGAAGGGCATTTTCCAGGTTTCTGGACTCCTTCCTGGTCCCCCTATGCTACGACCCCTCCATGTAGTATTGATATTGGGTCATGTCAAAATTTCCCATAAGGTCAATTTGAGGATTGTCAATTGACATCAAAGAAAATTAGCCCTCATTAGGCTGGTGAAATGACCTCAAATGGTACTCCTTTTGAGGTCAGCCCAAGTGGCTGACCGAGGTGCTTGAGGATGCCATTTTGTTTGAGAACTCTATATGCAAAAGGGGGCCTCAGGACCATCAGCCCTTCTGAACAGAGGGCTTTTAATAGCACAGGCACTTACCAGCCATCTCAAGGAGTTTTACTGAGACTGTGGAGCAAAGATCCCCCAGTAGCAGGGGGTTGGCCTCTGCATAGGCCTCCACCCTTTAATTGAGGGTTCAAACATCTCTGCTTCAGCAAGATTCAAAGCCCTGAGAACCATAATCAGTAATAGCCTCCTCAATCAGTCAATAGGGTGGGCCCCACCCAAGGCTATACATAAACTTCCATTTGTTTGCAGGTGTCCAGAAGATTTGTTCAACAATATCCCCAATTTTTTTGGAAGGGGCAAAGACAGAAGCATTGGCAATGGCAGCACCATCCATCAGATCCAGCACAGTCACAAAGCCAACAGCAGCTAAGTCATAGAGGTTGTAGCTTTGACGAGACTGGGAATTTCCTTCCTCAATGAAGCCCTTCAATAATGAGGGCCATATTAAAGCATACCTTTTCACTCAAATCTTTTCCCAATTTTTTGAGGACAGAGGCCCTTGAGGAGCCTGAAAACATTTTCCGGTTTACTCTGGCTTGGATTTCCTCTAGTCAAATAAAGATATTTTGGCCCATGTTTTGTAGCCCTCCTTTCCCTCCTTGGAGGCATTTGCCTTCTCTTTTCGATAGATCTCTGATAGCTCCACTGCAGCCAAACCTTTGAAGCCGTTGGTAATAGGCCCAAAAGCCAAAAGATCTCCAATTCAAAAGGCTCCCCATGGTCAGGATTCTCTGCAGAGTACAGCCAGGTAAAATCATTCCAAGGCCCTCCATGTGATTTCCCTGTTTGGGCATGAGCAGTTTGCAGGACAAGCTCCGCAGGCACCTGCATCTCCTGGGCTAGGGCAGCATACCATTCCCTTTCTTCCTCTGCCTGATGTTTAACATGCTCCATCTGGGATTTAGTAAGCCTTGAGACCAAGGGCTTCATATGGGCTACACCCAACTCCTTTTCCTCAGCCTCATCATCCACCTCAACCTCAGCCTCCTTCCCCTTTCCTTTGGCCTGCTGATGCCACACAGCCTGCTCTTCAGCCAATTCTACAGCCCTGGCTTGTCAGGCCTCAAGCCTGGCCACCCTTTCAGCCTCCAGCCTAGCCAGGTCCCTCAGGTTTCTCTCATTGTTCATGACCTCTTCAAGGCCAGAGATATATTCCCCATCTGTGGTGGAGTCTGCAAATGATGGAACTACACCATCGGATTCAGAAGAACTAGGAGCCTCTGTGTCCTTTGAGGCCTCCCCTGGGTCCTTTGAATAAGCCTTATGCCATGCATTGGGGCCAAATGCCTGGGTTTCAGATGCTGTATGGAGGCCCAACAACCTCCTTTGCTCCTCCTCAGAGTCTGGGGGCTCTTCAAATTGATCAGCAGGAAACCCAGAGAAGTCCTCACCTTCATCCCCCAGGCCTTCCAGGCCTTTGGCTACTTCAGCAGCTTCAGAGTCTCCTTTGGGAACACTGGGCATATTGGGTATAGGTCAGAGATGAGGGTTGTGACCAGGGCTTGGACTGGAACAAGGGGTAGGCATGGGGGTAGGTGTAGGCATAGGGTTAATGTCAAGGAAAGGACATCCAGTGGAAGCATTGGAAGGGGAGGGCCTGGTTGGGCTTTCAAGAACAATGCCATCAAACCTTGCTGGATCTGAGCTTGCCTTTCTCCCCATTTGCAACTTCTTAGGAGCCTGCAGAGGATTGTCTGCCTTTTCTGGCTCCTTGCTGACATCCTGGGGTCCAGCAGTGCATTTTTGGTAGGTCTTAACCCTATATTTGGCCCCCAAAGTCTGAGGAGATCCTGGCACAGGGCCACTTTCCATGCCTTCACTGCCCCATCCCCCCTCATCACTGAGCCCCTGCTTTGGGGGCTTTTTCTTGTAGAGGGGCTTGGCCTTGGCTTTTGTCTTTGTGGACAGAGTTATTACTTTCTTTGCTCTATAAAGAAAGGGGCTGCTTACAGGCTCAACCTGCAAGGCTTCCTCTTTCAACTTCCATCTGTTGCTTCTATGGGTGGCAGCAGGGTCTGAGGCAGGCCTAACAGTGGAGTTGGAGGTGGGCCTAACAGTGGAGTCTGAAGCATGCCCCAAAGGCTTGGCATGGCAGAGTTTTTTTGCCATTGGAAAGGCAGAAGGGTGTTGAAGATGGTTTCGAATGCTCTGCAGTCCGAAGGTCCTGCATGAGGAGCTGCAGAGGCAGTGCAAAAGGGCTGAGCTCTGGAAGCAACTAGAAGCAATGATGAATTTAGCAACAAAACCCAATGGGCAGAGAGAACCGATCCAGAGAACTGACCAGGAGAAGCAGGAGGGGGGCCCAATAGAGGGCAAAATGATGCAAAGCTCTAAAAAAAAAAAGGTTAATAAACCCCATGCCTTCTGATAGCCTTCGGCCTCAAGGACTGTTGATTCCAGTATGGAGTTTCTTTCCCACTCAGTTCTAGAATCTGCACCCTTAGGGATCAACAGCCTTGTTGAAGCAACCAAAAAAGGCAACAGTACAATTTGGGTGGGAGAACAGAATAGGGGAATTGGCAATTGGCCTTTTTGGGCTGTATATCAAAGCCAGACCCTGCAACAGAGGGAGGAAGGTAAATAAAGAGGGGTTGGGAGGGAAGTCAGAAAGAAAGGAAGAAGGAATTCAGATAATGGGGCAAATGAAAGAGAAAAGTATGCAGTACAAAGATGAGATAACACAGGCTTTCCCATTAAGAGTCCTTCTCTTTACCTTGAGTTGAACCCTTGTTCTTGCTTTGCTCTACCACCTGGGCAATCATGGCTTCTACTTGCTTGGCATCCACTTCCAGAGCAGCCTTTGATGGGGTGTATTCAGGGGACTCTCAATTGGGATCCAACACAATCAAGAATCAACAGTCCTTGGATGCATACTGAACACACTCTGCCCCTACAGATTCATCACGGGTGCCTTGATTGGTGGGCACCTTGATTGAAGGATTGCCTGGGTTCCACTGCCTCAGGGGCCTTTCCACAAAGAACTGATTCAGCCTTGAAAGCCTGTTGGATACAAAGGACAATATGTCACATCAAACAAATGTAAGGCCCATGTTGGGAGGCATAAAGGGGAATTCTGAAAGTGGCCCTGGAAAACTCAGCTAGAAGGAGGAGAAATAAAGAGAGGTGTTTAAGGGACAGATGATCCCCTTCAGAGAAATTCTCTGGGCAAGGGGCTTGGGTCAGCTCATGTAGGAACTGGGATGTGCACCAGAACTGCCCAAGGGTCCTAGGGATCTTCAGAGGGAGGTGGGGGGGCCATACCAAGGGGGATACCTCTCCACTTCAAACATCTGCAGTAGAAGGGCTTGGCGAGCCCTTTCCATATCCACAGCCACTGTTTTGGCAGCTTCTCTGGTATTGATGGGATGACTGGAAGGGGGGGCCAGTTCTAAAAGGGCCACAATGTCTTTAATAGGCCAAGGGTCTGTGAACAGCTGCCTTATGTACCCTTCATCAAAAAAATGCTGATAATCAGATCTCCAGGTTTGGGGATCTGTATCAACAGCATGAGCATCCACCTTGGGGTCAGATTCCCTCAGGCTCTGCAATACAGCATCTTGCTGGTTGGGGTGTTTGAACAGGAAGTTGATCTCAAGGACCTTCTGAGAATCCTTTTGCCTTATGCCCTGTTCTTTGACAAGGACCAGGCTGCCTTTAAAGCAAGGATGCCTTGAGGGTGATATCATTTGGCCAGGTCCCTCACTATAGTATGGGTTGGGTAGGGAGAGGCAGTCAGGCAATACCAGAGGTTGGGCTCTACACCCTGGAGTGTGGAAGGCTTGTTGGGGGATATAGTAGAGGCCATGATGTTTGGAGCATGGCCCATATGAAGAGGGAATCGGAGTTCAGGGTGGAAATAGCCTAGGGGCACCTCTATGAGCGAGTCAGAGATGGAATTGTGGGCTCCCAAATGCAAGGGGACATCCCTAGTTTGATACCAGGCTCAGCCTCATCTCTCCATATGGGAGCTGTCTTCATACCATTGACTGGACCAAACTTTGGAGCCTAACAACCCTTTCAGCTTTTCGCTGGTCTCCTCGATTGTATAGGCATCTGGCATCTCGCTATCAAGGGCCTGAAGGATTACTGCTTTGACACCATCACTAAACTCTTGGGGGCCTGCTGGAGGAGAGGAAGGAGGCAAGCATGGCCATTTTGAGAGTATATCACAGCTTGCAAAGGCTGTTGATCACAAGAGATTGCCTGCATTCCCTTCTGAAAATCAGCTTCCTTCAAGGGGTCCACATCTGGCTGGCCCCCTGCATCAAAGTCCAGCTGCTGGGGCACAACTCTAGGCATAATTCCCCAGCAAGGCATGCCCAGCCTTTCCATAAGCACAGCATTCCATTGCATGCCATTATCAGGCATTCCTGGGTCAGGGGCTTGGGGCTCCAGGGAGGGGCCGAAAATGGCTCCTATTAACATTTCATCCAGACTGAATACAGGGGACTTTAGACCACTGAGGTATGCTATGGTGTCCAGGGCCATATGGGTAGCCAAATGCACCAAGGCCAGGGAGAGGTACCTTTTTCCTTCCAGCCTGTCCACCTCAGAACACCATTCTTCAAATTTCAAATGACCCCTCTGCAATGCCGGCCGAAGTGTTTTGTAAGCCTCCAAAACATTCATCTCATCCTTAAAAGGGGATTGGGTGATGGCACCCAAGGTATCCAGCCTCTTCAGATACTGAAAACCTTTCAAGTAGGAGGTCCCTAAGGGGCTTCCAGGACCCATGATTGTCTCAAGATATTCTGGAGAAGCATTCATGTACATGGGATCATGGGTCTGTGAAGGAACGAGGTTGACGCTTTGGCTGGGATAGGGAACCATTCAGCTGTGGTACTGAGGCCTAAGGATGAAGGGCAAATGGGCCCTGGCTGGTTGAAATTGTACAGGTACATTCAGAGAGAGAGAATAATCCAACTGCACATAGGGGCTCGGGTTGAGCCAGTAGAACTCAGGTATAGGGAGGCCACCTGAATTAGCAGCCACAATCTGACAAGGGAGCTGTTCTACTAAGCACAGCAGCACAGACTTAGGGTTTTGAAGAACTGTGCAGGCCCCATCAGTTAGCCCCAACCTTCAAAAACTAATAAAGAGAGCATACAGACAGCTGGACTTGCATCATTGGAGCAGAGCATGGTTTGGGGCCAGGCCATTTGGGCTTAAAAGGGGCACTTCTTCTTTAAAATCTGTTGGGGCAGAAGTGAGTGATGGCACAGCCCTGACAAACGGGGTCTCCTTCACCTTTGAAGCAAGAGGGATTGTTGTTGGCCCATTTGGGGCAATATTTCCCTGCAGCATCCCCTCTGTTTCTTTCCAACAGCCAGGCCCTCACCTCTTGTGTGTGTGAGGACAGCTCCTGCCTGATGGGAAATGGTTCATGGATCCTTCTACCCACTTGCTGCTGGGAGAGGTCCAGTTGTTGTCATTTTGAGGCCCTGGAATCTGAACCCCCTTCTTCACTTTCATCATGAGAGCGCCTGCTGCTGGGAGAGCCTCCTGTGCTATCTCGATTCCAACCAGGGGACAATAACTGGTGGGATTGGGACCTGGAAGCTTGATCCTCCCTGAATGTCAGCCGGTATGATGAACAACCCTTGTTTTCCAGCCTATAAGACAAGCCCCAGCCAGGGCCAGTGCCAGAGGTAGGAAGGCCCCTGTACCTTGGTCCATTGGGGGGGTCCCAGTGAGGGCCTGAGGCAGGCTGGGCTCCATACATTGGCCTATAGGATGAACCAGTGGGGCCATCCCTTTCGAGCCTATAGGATGAATGAGATCATTCATCCCTCTCCAGCCTATGGGCCTACAAGGATGTTCCCAACATTCCTCCTCTGGTCTATAGGATGAGCCGCAATACTGAGTTCCTTGGCAATATGAGGGCCCAGGTTCAGGGCCACCCATACCCCTTGAATCTCTGAGAGAATAGCCAGCCTCAGCAGTTCGAGGGGGGGTCTCAGGAGTGCAGGGGGGGCTGTGATTGGGCGTAGGGGTGCAGGGGGGATTTTGGGAGCAGAGGGATTTTTCCAAGGAAAGCAAATAGGTATAATGGGAGGAGCCAGTCAGGGTCATGTACACCTCTGCCCCAGGGGGATACTGGTCTCCTGCGGCCCACACAATGTTTGGAAGAGAGGGCATGGGATCTGCAGCAGCCCATTGATCTTCATCCCTCCAATATGAGACTTGGACAACTTTGAGAGGGACCGAATCCCACCCTGTTTGTCTCTTGATCTCCAGTGTAATCTCATTGGGCCCCATGAGTTCAATGGAAATGAACCCGTCTCTGTCCACCATCCACCCTTCAATAGTATGGGGCTCAGCATGCGGTGGTAAGGGAGAGGGGATAGGACGGGGAGTGGGATGAACCTAAGGCTGGGTATAAGTTCAGCCTGCACATGTTCCGCCCTAAGCAAAGACTTACAAAAAAATGGTAGTAGTGCCTGGCACCTCTTGGGAAGCCATCTTCAGGGTAGGGTTCCTGCCAGAACCTAGCTGTGCCTTCCACGGCTGGCAGCTGTGGGGTTTGGGCCCAAGAAGGAATGAAGATGACTTTGATCTGCCTATGGTAATAGTCAGCTTGGCCTTGATGATATGGTTTGATGGAATATGGTGCAGAGAGCATTGGGGCCCCTCATAGAAGGACACCATGGCAGTTCTTGGATCATCTGCAGACATCCCCAGTATGTAAGCCTGATCAGGGGCTTTGCATGCACTGAGGGTCCTAGCAAATAGTCAGCCACAGGCATCATCCAGCCATCTGTTATGCGGGAAAGTAGGCTGAGGGAGGGGGAAAGGGGATTCCTTGGGAGCAGGTGAATCCATGAGGGCTTTGGCCAATGCAACTTCAGTTCCTAAGTTTTGGGCAGGATGGATTGCTTCTGAGGTACAATGGATGGCCCATGTGGGGCAATCTGTTCTCTCACAGAAGAGGCCTTGGGGAGGTGTCAAGAAACATCAAGCAGTTCACAAGAGGTGGTCTGTTATCTCAAGGGGATGGGAATGAGCCACTTATGAATCTGTGGGTCTGGGGGCTGTTGGATTGTGAGGTTGTAGGCAGGCCATTTGTGCCTCATGCCTACTGTGGAAGTTGCCAGCATATTTCTATATGTAGAGATGTTGCAGGTGGGAAAAATACAGAGGGAAATCCCTATCACAGAGATCACAGAGACCTCCTGACATCACATTAAGGAGTGGTAGGAGATGATGGGGAGGGAGGGAGAAACCAGGGCCTTGTTGGCAAGGTACTAGGCCACAGCAGGTGAAAACACAGGGCTGAGGCAAGAAATTGAGGCACTGGAGGAAAAATATGGTGAGGGTCTGGGGAAGAGCTGGGGTTTTGTCATCAAAAGTAGAAATAATGGCAATACTATAGGGAGAGAAATGGGGGCCTTGTTGGCGAAGTACTAGGCCATGGTGGGTGAAAACATGGGGTTGAGGCAAGAAATTGATGCCTTGAGAAAAAATACAGTGAGGGTCCAGGGAAGAGCTGGGGTTTTGTCATAGGGAGTAGAAGTAAAGGCAATATTATTATAGGACCCAAAGTTGCATGCTTTATGGGTATGAGGGCAGTATGGGTGACAACTTGAAGTGAAGCAACTAGGCATGGTTGTCAGAAATTTAGGCCACCCACATGTCAGCACTCATCCACATTAATTGCTTGCCAGGTCACCAAGCAATCATGTTCAATGTGGCCAGGCTGCAGCAGAGGCAAAATTCCTAATGACTTGACCCATGCATTGGGGCCCTGATAATTTGTTCCTCAGGCATGACAGAGGGACCATGTGGGTTGCTTTGTCTCCTCAGAGGTAAGGGAAGGAGGGCAGGGGATCCTTGTAGAGCATTTGACTGTTGGGTGAGTCACCTGTGTTGCTGGATGATTTACAGGTTCCAGCCCAAATCCTATGATAATAGAGTACATTAGTAAAAATGTCAAAAGTGACTCCAAAAGCAGCAGCATAATTATGCTGCTCCTTGGGTCATTCATGCATGTATCAAAAATAAACAAGTACCTTTTAGCACCACACACCTGCATTGGTAGGTGCATGGTACTCATCTTGCATCTTGTGCTGCCTGGCTATCATTCAGCAGTTTGTATCATGAGTTTTAATTTGGATCCTAGAATAACACAGTGCATTAGTAAATAAATTCAGAGTGATGCAGAAGGAGCAGCTTGCACTGCACCTTCTGCACTGCTATGCCAAGAGAAAAAACAGCATACCTTTTATTACCATATCCCCATCAATGCAGGCATGCAGCACCTATTTGCACCATGGTTGTGTGGTTTTCAGGCCCAGGATTTTGGAGGCTTCAGCAGGTTCAGGGGTTCTTCAAAATCCTACTCATTTGGCTGGTAGAAGACCTAGAGTAACAAGATTAGAGTTAGTTAATGTACAGGCTGGTCAGCCATATTTGATACCTATGATAGGTATCAAATTTGTGACACTTTTTGGTACCTAAGTAGGTCCAATTGTGATGGGGTGCCATATGGGTGCCAATTGATAATTCAATATCAGGGAATCAGCCCAAATGGGGCCCCAATTGGGCCCATATACCCCAATGTGGTGCCATGGGGCCCCAATGTGGCTCCAAAATGAACCCCTTCATAGTTCCATACCACTGAGGCAGTGATCCACATTTATTTTTAATTATGTAATACCCAAATGTGGAAAATGCAGAAAATGTGGAAAATAAATCAAGTATATCCACAGTGTACCCAAGCCATCCAGCCCAATCCAGACCCATGACCAGGGGGGGATGGCCCAAATGGGTAGGGGGACCCTCAGATGACCCTGCTGATCAAAAAGACCCCAGACTTCCAAATGCAGTTAAGCAAGCAATTACCATATATGAGTATATTTTTACATCTGGAAATTCTGGAAATTTCTGCAATGGAACCACTTTATTTATTTATTTAAAAATTCAATCAAAACAAAAAGCATACCACACACCCTAGTGTGGTACTATTCATAAAAATCAAAAAAAAAAAGTACTTGGCAGCACCACACTCTCACCCTAGCAGGTTTGTGGCAGGAGTAGCCATAAGATTTTTCCAGAAAATTGGTGTCAAGATTCATGCTAAGACTGGGAGCTTCATATCCAGCCCACAACTATACCAGCAAGTAATGGGGGGATCAACTAGGGCAGGATCAAACCACACTGTGAGCAGAAGCACAGGGATATATTTGGTTGGGGGTATCAGGATGGCTCCCAGCAAGCCTGGGAATGCCTGTGAATGGGTCAGGGGCTGTGTGGGCTTATTGGCAATAATGACTATTATTATATTTATTCACTTCTCATTATTGGATAATCCTATTTGACACCCCTGGCATTGGATTTCCAGCTAACACCCTCCTTTCACTTGAATCTGAAAGTTTGGGAAGGGGGTGGTGCAGGCTGTTGACACCCCCCTTCCTTCAGACTGGATACTAACATACAGGCAGTGTGCTATGGGTGCAGGAGCATGTGAACAATAAGAACTGTAGGTACAATAGATCTTCCACATGCATAGGAGTCAGTATTAATCCAGATCTGTATTGTCAAGTGATGGGCACTTAAAACAAAATCAGGCACTGAGCAGTCACATATGATGAAGAAACCAGATCTGGCCATTATTTAACACAGGTGTTCATTAGCTTTCAGTGGACCCAAGCCTTCTATTACAAGTCCAGAGAGTTTCCTGAAATGGCTATCAATGAGGGGACCAAACCCAATGTTGAGATGATATTCAATAGAAAGCTATGCACCCTGATCATAGTCTGGTTCTCAAAATTCAACTAAATCATCCATGCAAAACACCCCAGGGGGTGTTAGTTGGAAACACAATGCCAAGGATCCACATACTCCATATAATTATTCATTGGTTATTATTTAGAATGTACTATCATACATATGTATCTAGCTATCCTCTGCCTCACTGCCCAGGGTTATGTGTTTTCATTCAGCATAGTCACATGGTTTCAGTCTCTTTGCTTGATGGTGTGTGTGGGTTTCAGGGGGTGGTTGGGGCAGGTTCTGGATTTAGATGAAAATAAACATTAGTGAAAAAAGAAAAAAAAAAAGAAAGAAAAAGAAAAGAGAAGAAAAGCCGGGTAAAAGGAGCAGCAGGCACTACTCCTTTTGCATGGTGGTACATGTAGTATAAAATACTTACCTCGAAAATCACCAACACACCCACTGTGGCGGGTGTGTGGTGCATGGGTTTCCCACATCTTCAAGTCATTCACTTCATGGGTTATTTGTGTGGGATTCCTTCGGCATGTGCTTATTGGGTGGGCCGGGTTGTCATTCGCATGGGTTGATGTGTAGTGGGAGGGAAGGGGTTGTGTGGCGGGTCTTCAGAGTGTGGTTCAGGGGATAACCTAGAATAGAAGATAACATTAATTAAAAATTAAAACCGGTGCAAACAGAGCAGCCTTTTGCTGCTCTTTTTGTGCCATTGGGTACACAAACATACTCACCTTATAAAGAACCACACACCCACTGCAGTGGGTGTGTGGTTCATTTAGTTTCTCGTGTGGCAGGGTCTTGCTCAGTGGGGTCCTGCTTGGCAGATTCTCATGTGGTGGGGT
Organism: Hydnum rufescens UP504; assembly: GCA_014904985.1. Lineage (NCBI taxonomy): Eukaryota > Fungi > Basidiomycota > Agaricomycetes > Cantharellales > Hydnaceae > Hydnum > Hydnum rufescens. The sequence continues at coordinate 15,230 of MU129416.1, forward strand.
CCCATTTGGTGGGTGGTCATTTGGCCAGTGTTCATTTGACTGATTGTCATCTGGGAGGGGAGGGGGGGCTTGTTGGGTGGGTCTTTGTTGGCATCTCTTGCTGCAAGTTGTTATTGGTGGGTCCTGGTTCAGGTGATGTCCTAGAATAATTCACAGTATTAGTTAAAATCAAAATCAGCACAAAAAGAGCAGCATTTGCTGCTCTTTTTGCACTGTTGGGGTAGATATGTTATGTACTTTATATAGAACCACACACCCACTTTGATGGGGGTGTGGTTCGCATGGCCAGTCAATCCCCATGTTCTCATTGTTTATTGCATGTTCATTTGGCATGTTTTCAGTTGGCATATAGCCATTGGGGCACTCACCATCCAGGCCCTTGTTGTTTGGCCACTTTTTGTCTGCTGCCTTGGAGTAGGCCATGATCTAAAGTAATAAAAGATATGTTAGTAAAAAAATTCAAAGCAGCACAAAAAGAGCAGCTTTCACTGCTCTTTTTGCACTGTTGTAGCTACTACAATTTTAAAAAAAACTTACCTAGTGACCACACACCTGCAGTGGCAGGGTGTGGTCATCACTTTCCTTGTCTAGGCCATTGCCTTGTTGGGTGGTGGTGGTGGTGTAGTTGCGAGAATGAACATGTCTCAACACCAGCAATTGCCAGTATCAAGTCATGTTCTGTCTTGCAACTACACCACCACCACCCAACAGCCTAGAAAAGAAAGTGATGACCACACACCCGCCACTGCAGGTGTGTGGTCACTAGGTAAGTTTTTTTTTTTTATTGTAGTTAGCTACAATGGTGCAAAAAGAGCAGCAAAAGCTGCTCTTTTTGCACTGCTTTGAATATTTTTTTACTAACATATCTTTTATTACTTTAGATCATGGCCTGCTCCAAGGCAGCAGACAAAAAGCAGCCAAACAACAAGGGTCTGACCAGTCAGGACCCAACCGGCAACATGCCAGCCAACAACAACTGTGACAACACAACCAACATGTGCCCAGTAAGTGGCCACATGAACCACACACCCGCTATGGTGGGTGTGTGATTTTGTATAAGGTGAGTCTCCTTCAATATGGCCAGTTTTAATTTTTAACTAATGTAATATTTTTATTCTATGTCCTGAAGGTGACAATCCACCAAACAAGAACCTGGGGATATGCCAAATGACCCACCCCCCCTTCCCATACAACATGACAAAGAAACACACAACCAACATGATCAAGACAAGCATGACAGACAACAATGTGCCCAGCAAATGGCCACACAAATCACACACCTGCTATGGCCAGATCCGGGCATCAAGATTTAGACCTCTTAGGCTGGCTTCCACTACGCAGGAAAGGACCTAAGAGGGTCTGCCCTGTAGGAAGCAGCTACTAGA
>MU129418.1:5745-16353 GCA_014904985.1 Hydnum rufescens UP504
ACTTTGCGGCCTAACTAAGTAACATAGGCAATCAAGGAATGTACTATATACTCTTAACATGATTATACAGGTAATTCAAGTGAAATTAACTACGAAGTGTATAAGGATTGTATTAGTATTAAAGTCAAAGAATGAAAATAGCGACAAGGGGACAATCGGTGTGGGCAAATAGCATCGACCTGTTCTATTTCTTTGGAATTACCACCACCCTCTGCCCAGATGAGCACCTTGGGTTCATCCTTATTTCTGAATGCAGGACTTCCTGGGGTATTGGCCGTACCAACTTCGGTCGAACTCAAACTCATGGAGGCATGAGGGACCGCACTCTCTGGAGAGCCCACGGAGTTGGGATTGATATCGTCGGCCATTCGTATGCACTTTGACGCTGATTCCTCGAGGGTTGAGGGGTCAACAGCCTTGCGCTTTTCTGTTGTCGCATTGACACTCATCCCTACAGCGGTGGGGGTGCATGACGTCCAAGTTCTCCAGGCCGGGAAACAATCAGGATTGCGGGTCGCAGGTTGTGGGACTTTGTAAGAAATCCCCAGCAATGTTAACGCATCGCAAAGAGCATGTCGATCGGTGGGGTCCCTTGCCACAGAGGTCAGGTTCTTTGCACTATTTCCTCTGCGGGTCATCGTCAAAAACCATTTGATCTTGATGTCCTTCAGACATTTAAATCCCCACGTTCCGAGCATCTGTTCTGATTCCAGAGAAACTTGGGATATGTGTATTGGAATATCGTTGCCCTTGCAGAGTTGGGTCCAATATGGATGAATGCTGATGAACGATGAGATCGCTTGTTTTTGAGAGTCTTTGGTGACCTCAAGAACAATGGCTGATGACTGAGAGTTGAAGCAGATCATCAGAACTCGGTATGAAGTGAACACCGAGGAAAGATGAAAGGACATACTCCCCCATGAGTCCAAATTGATGTCAATTGGATATCTGCCAAGATGCACCATACAACCAACATACTGAGACCATTAGCAAATAAGCCTTCTTGATGGTCAATCCAATTATGGAGGCAGCAATGACTACTAGCATAAGGGATGCCAGTGGAAACAAACAGGCAGGTGAGGTCCGGTGTTGGTGTTGATGGCATATTGACCAAGAAAGGGTGCAGACCCACTTGCCACCTGATAGGGGTAGTGTGGAGTGCACAAGGCTCGCAGTTGACCTTACAAGTGGGTAATGGAAATCTGAAGACGGGGTTGGTGCGGGTAGAACTCGCAGCGGACCTTCGAGATGGCCAATTCGCCCTGTTAATTGACTGAGAAGAGTGGCACAGAGCCCAAGGCTTGTGGCAGTCTTCCAGACTTAGAGCGCATGGAAGCAAATTTCCGTGCTCGACAAAATGGAACTATCAGTTGCTCACTCACAACCCACGACCCTCACCACAAATCTCAGCAAGCTCAGTGAGTTGTCTGAGCCTGATGCTCAGTCACAACCCGTGCCCCTCGCCATGGATTGCAGCGAGCCCAGCAGGTTGTCTGAGCCTCGCATACAGTCAGACACAGATTCTCAACAAGAGTTGGGCCAGGAGATTGTTGCAGACCCTGCTCTTCATAGTGGGCAATGTGGCTCCTCTGCTCTAGGGAATTGTGTGCCTTGGACTTGGGCTAAAAATGGCGATTTGGTGGCACTGTCGTCAGACAGGATTTGGGCAGATTTATTCGACACAGTGGATAGTTGGGAAAAGTACTCTCAAAATTGTGCATCCCAGACGGACCATACGTTCCTTTTCTCCTCTTTTGCCCTTCCTTGTTGACTCACATTTGTGTTGCTAGTGAGGCCTTTGTTACGGATATACTATGTCCAGAAGGAGTGGACTCTGGTGTTCTCAAATAGTCAGCGGCACTTCCAATTCTTGGGCTTCCCAACATCCCCCAATATGGGGCATGCCCCACATAACCAGGCGTTGCTGCCAAAGCCAACTAAGTGGCCTCTTTGCCCTCATGGAACTTTGGAACCCCACGACTACACTCTTCGGCCAAATATGCTCGATCCCTCGACCCCTTATCGTCCTTATATCTATCGCCTCAAGTCTGATCCGCCTCCTTATGTCTCCACAATGTGCTCAATGAATGATGGGATAAAAACCCCTCTGCCTTACTATAAAGAGCTATATCGGTGATTTTTCACGGATTCCTTCACCATTGCAAGGGACTGGGAAATAATTGCTGAGGCATGGAAGGTGCCGGGAATTCCCCCTCTCCCCACCAAGCCACATGGTCTAGAGAAGCAATACTCTGTGCAGCTCATTGAGGACTTCATTTGGGAAAATCCAGAACTCTCTCTTAATTTACTCATGAATTATGCCTATGATAACAGAGGATTTGCCGAATATGTCATGCACATTTGCTTCAACCATCTTGCACGTACATACAAATTAGAACTGCCGAGCTTTGGTGTGGATGACTGACAGGTTGGGCTATATATCGCTTCCCCCTCGATCCTGATGTTGGATCCGTGGTGGACGATATGATTCGACGAGGTGTACCAGTCTTTGGTGTTCAGGAGTATCCATCCCGGGTTTGTCGTGATATTATTCCCAATTGCACTCCCGAATCTCCTGAGGCATCAGCAGCTGCAGATGCAGAGTCTGCTGCTGCGATGAAGCAGTGGAAGGTGGATAGGCTCCAAGTTGAGGAGCATGTGGTGCATGTCGAAATTCCTCTGATCCATGTCTCGTGCCCCGATCCATGGCATATAAGACCACATGAGGGATATCCTGGCGAATCCAGTCATGATGACGAAGAACACTCCCTATCGTACATTGCAAGCCATATGTTTGGTGCCAATGATATGTGTGAAACACATGTGGCCATCTTGCGCGACTTGCTTGGCCCTGGTCCATGGCCCTCTGCCCAGACATACGTGGTGCCGGGATTCCGTTGGGTGTATGAGTATGGGGAAAGGATCAAAGTCTATGATAACGAGGAGGATGATCCAACGTTCAGCGCACCGAAACCTGCAGCAAGCAGTGTGTGGGTGACGACGACGGAATGGACATCTTTGGGCAATCATGGGGAACCCTTTCGACACAGAATTCGATGACACTTACGATGGCCATGATGAAGATGATGATTATCGGAGAGAACCATCCCCCTTGGATCCTGGTCAAGAGAATGCCATGAAGGCCCTCATATCGGCTGCAGAAAATGGGGATGATAGTGCATGGCAGAGAATCGAACTCGCACTGAGAGGGGCTCATGGGAAGAAAAGGGGAAAGTCACGTAATGGGAACCCGCCCAGGTGACTTTGAGACTGCACTCATGAGGCTATGGAGGTCATCCACAAAAGAAGAGGGCAATGTGAACGATGCAAGCGCCATGCGAGAGGCTCGACATGCAAAGGATTATGCAGAGGCAGATTGAAGCAGAAATGAGTTGGAAGCCATAGAAATTGAAAGCAGAGGGCTTAGATGGGAAGCAGAAACACATGTACATGAAGTTGAAGCGTGAACGTGAAGCCTCTCAATCTCCCAGAGTGCCCTACTGTCTCATCTGCACCTCCAACCACCACCACACACCACCACCTAATGCCCATGCCCCATCATCCCCCTGCCGCCTCTGGCTCCGCTCAGCATGCCACTGCCTCTACCACTGGCCCTGCCTCACTTACCTCCTCGACCCCTGCACCTGTTCCTGGATTCCGATGTCACGCCTCCATGCCCTGTGGCCCCTGTCCGGCATCCCCCCTGCCCTGGACCTTCATATCGTCGTTCTGCGCCTGTCCCCCTGAGCCTTGTCCTGTCCCCATGTCTCGAGAACCCCCAAGAGCACCTCGGGGTATGCTTATTCCCCCAAGAGGCCACTGGGAGCCCCCAAGGGTCCAAGAACGGTGACGTGATTCTCTTGCACCATTGTGGGACAATCAGAGCCAACAAGATCGGGACAGAGCCACCGAACAGGCCAGATCGTCAAGGGGGCTGTCTGAGTCCCTTCGACATCCAGCTGGAAGGTGATCCTCTCTGTCTCCACGGAGCCATATTCGGTCGAGGACACCACCACGTCAACGACGCTCTCGGTCCCCACAACGACACTCCGGTCGCGGACTCCGCCAAGACGATGGCACTCCCGATCTCCACGAAGACAATCCCTGTTGCCAGGAGCTCATGGGCCGTGATCACTGCAAAGTCGAGGGCATTCTCCTCACTCTTTGCCTCCCCCACCCAACTTGGGGCTGGAGTCTTGTTTGACTCCCTTAGTGGCAGGACCATCGTCTAGTGCGATGAAGCCTGGTAACAATGTATCATGGCCCCCACCCGAGTGCCTGAGAACGGCTCACTGGCCAGCATTGGATATTGAAGGGATTGATCACACAGAGGAGCCTATGGATTGGGTGCGGAGATATTCTGAGCATGGGGTCCTTGCAGCTCGCAGGCTGAGGCCGAATCGAAGGAAGGGGGTGCAATACCACATGTACCTCCTGTTCAAGGACATGGCTAAGCGCAATTCCTGTCTCCAGATATTGGCAGGGTCTCTGGTCAACAACCAGGTGGAGTCTTTCCAGTACAAAAATGACCTGGTGAACTGCTTAGGAGTGACAGAAGTGCGGTACATGCAGGAGGCCTACATCAATGCCCATTCTATGGCTGAGGTTAAGGAGCTCCTGGCCATTGGTCCAATCCCCTACTTGATACCCCTTGATGCCATCGATGAGATGCTGGATTACAAGCGGTTTCCAGCTCTGATAGATCCCCGCCCTGGTCCACAGCAAAGTCGCCCCATGACTTCTGTTGAATTTGACACGGAATGGCTAAGCAGGCGACTCTATAGTGCGCACCAGGGAAACCCAGCTTCTGTGACCATTGGGATGCGACGTATGGAGATGCAGTTGATCACGCATAAAACACCTGTCAAGGGTACCCTGCTCAGTTTCAACTTGAATATCTGGCCAACCATTGGGGGCACAATGAACTCGGACATTCGCCAGATTGCGAGGTGGGCAATTGCTGATCTCAGCAGCAGCAGTGTTTCTTCAAATTTGGAGAGTTTTGCATGTACAAAAGTTCGACCGGCATGGTGAATAATATTGGAACCAGAGCTGGATTGACCTCGGTATTTCAAGCCCGCTGCATAGTCCTCTTCCTCTTTGTTATCAACCTGTTTGTTGTCAATACCTTCATCACCTCCATCGTCATCGTCATCTTCATCATCGCCCCATTATCATCATCTTCGTCTCCTTCCCCCCCTTGGCATTATGTTTTTCTCCTTCGTTTCTGATGTATGTATGGATTTATGTATGTATGTAATGATACATCTAGGATGAATATAGTCGTCCACCCACTCTACATTTTCCCACCCACCCTTAGAATAATTTCGAGTATGTAGTCGAACCGCTCTTGGCCCCCTGTGGGAGCCTACGTGGTATGTAAATGAGAATTCCGACCAACGCACTCTTCATTCAGACCTGGAGAAATTACAGCAATCACCGATATTGATTCATTCTCAGCGTCTTATCTCTCGATACCGTGTCTGGAGTTTGACAGTGCATCGCGCTCCAAACTCCGACCGTACTACACCGTCTCTACATAAATCTTGTGGTCTGGAGTTTGACAGTGCCTTGTGCTCCCAACCCCGACCACACTACACTCAACTTCCTAGAATCTCTCTGTTGTGGTCTGGAGTTTGACAGTGCTTTGCACTCCCAACTCTGACTGCTCCACTCCCAACTTTTTGACATATCTGTTGTGGTTGAGTTTGACAGTGCCTTGCACTCCCAACTCTGGCTGCACTCACTTCAACTTTTCCATGCATCCATTGTGGTCTGGAGTTTGACAGTGCTTTGCGCTCCCAACTCTGACTACCCTAGTCTCAACTTTTCCACACATCCATCGTGGCCTGGAGTTTGACAGTACACTGCATTGTGCTCCCAACTCCAGCTGTGTTAATATCTGGTTTTCCATCCAGCCGTCATGGTTTGGATTTGACACTGCACCTATTGCACTCCCCTGCTGCTAAAATCCCAAGTTCCACAACAACATACTCCTTCACATTCACTATGCCACCAAAAGCATGAAAAACGTATAAGAGAAATAAATGGGTGACAGTGCCAACTGCCAGCCCAGCCTTTTCTAAGGGTAAAATGGCGGAGTCTTCTACGGCCAGGCCTTCCACTAAGCCCAGAGCAACAGGGTCATCTGATGCACCCATGAAAAGTGTAGTTGGTGATCTAGTTCAACAGTCAGCAGCTCCTCGCATGAAATGGAGTGTTGAAATACCACCACGACAGTCGGATGCACCATTGTCGTCAGGGGCCCTCCACCCCCCAATCCAATCCATGGCAGACGTAAGTCCTGCTCACTCACCTGTCGGCTCTGTTGCCAATTCCCAGTTCACAATACTGTCAATTCTCCAGCCCTCTCTACGGGCAGTTCTCTGGCCCCTCGGAATTCCTTGGGCTCTCCTCACGGTTCCCCAGCTTCCCCTGGCAATTCTCCGTACCACTCTTCGCTCCAGTTGCGTTTGCCCCACTTGCATTCGCCCCTTGCCTTTTATTTTGACGAACCGGATTTTGATTTCCACACTCCCACTCCCACTCCCACTCAAGACCATAGGGATGATACTCCCCTGTTCCTTGATGATGGGGAAGGAAGTGAGGATGAGATTGACCACGGTCTTGAGAATGGTGGAGACATTGATAGTGGCGACGAGGTCCTGGCCAAATCTCTTGGAGGCCCCTTTACTGAGCAACAAATTGCTGAGATTAGGGAGATAGTTGATGCTATGAATCAACAGCTAGAGCAAAAGGCCAAGGAATGGGAGTGACCTCTGGAGTCAGTGATGCGGATTGGCAACCTTGGCATCAATACCAGAGAACAACGAAGTGGAGGGAATCTGTGGAATGTGTTTCATCACTCGTATGAGAAGGATTCTGACCCGGATCGGCCTCATCATGAGTATGTGGAGAAGGTTATACAGCCTGCATACCGTTTGCTCATTCTTGAACATGGTGGTGAAGACTCTGCTGAGTGGAAGAAGAAGGCCAAAGAACTTGTGGAACAACACAATGCTTCAAAGGCTGCCCAGGCCGCTGCGATCGCACTATCTCCTGCCGCTATGGGTAAAGTCATCAAGCAAACAACAAAACGTTGGACCAATGATTTGAAATGGATGGCTACTATGAACATCCATGGGTTCTGCGCATTGTTTAGCGGCATTCCTGATGAGGCAGCATCCAAACACAATGCTGTGTTTACTGGGACACCGGCGATGAAAGCATGGCTGGATGAATCATTTCCCAAGGACAGCACATTGCTGAAGATGATTCATTCTCACATCCTAGTCTATCAGGGGGAGCAGCAGCTGCAAAGGGACATGAGGCGGAAGGTCCCAAAACTATGCACATGATGTGGAAGGAGATTTCAGAAGAGCTCCAAAATCTTCTGAAGCCATTTGTTGGCCATGTCCCTAGGGTGCCATGGGCAACTCTACCCAGATTCCTTGCCAACAATCATCTGAAGATGGAGAATTGGGTCACAGAGTTGGACTTTCTGAATCTAATGTCACTTGATGTATCAGTGGTCCAAACGGATAGTTGGAAGAAACTGTGGTGGGCATTTTTTGAACCAAAGGATGATTCGCAGCAGGTTCGAATTCTACAGTTGGTGGATGACACGAGATTGCCAGATGACACTGCTATTGTTGTGGATCAATATAATGCAATACTTGTTACCGCTGGGCAAGCATACGAATCTGAGGGCTTGGGTGGACCAGAAAGTCATAATGGTGTGAATGGGGTGGGTTCTTCAGCCACTGAAAATGCTCCCCCCCCAGAACCCAACAACCCACAGTCAAATTCAGTTGCCACGGGCTCATCTAGATCCCAAAAGCGAAGGTCTGATACAAGTGGGGGACCGGTCCAGAAGAAGAAATGGGTTCATGGTGGCAGGAAGAAGGGCGCTAGGGACGTGATATCCAGCGAGTTCATAGCGGAGTCAGATGAAGAGCCTGAAGAGCAGGGGGCATCTACGTTTGTTGCATCACTTGGTGGTATTTCTGGCAGTGCCTCAGGACCCGACCCATTCGCTGTGCCAGTTAACTGGGAAAATGGGCTGAACACTGGAGTGTACAGCCCTGTGGTGCCAAATGATGTCCCTCCTAGCAACTTTGATGCATTGCTTGCACAATATCCTGATTTGGGCCTTGGATTGAATGTGTTTGCTGGATCCTCCTTATTCTGAGCTCTTTTGTCATCCTGTTGGATTCATGTCCTTGTCAATCTTGTAGTTTCTCGTCTCTTGAATAGATAATAGATGTACACTGATTAATTTAACTTGGAAGCTCATTGATACATTGATCTATGTAGTCTAAGTCCCCATGTTGATATTATTTGAGATCAAAAGACCATGTCTGTCGCCTGAGGTCATGGCATTGAAATTATTTGAGATCAAAGGATTTTGATGCCTCATAGGCAATTAATTTGATGTGGTTCAACATGTCTTTTGAGATCAGTCCAAGTGGCTGACTGAGGTGGCCAGATGTCAATTTGACATTGAAGGATTGTCAATTGACATCAAAGAAAAAATAGGCCTCTTAGGCTGACTAGATGAGGGATTTGTCCCACCTATTAAGGTCAACCCAAGTGGCTGACCAAGGTGAGGCCCAGGGAAAAATACAGGGGTGTGCACAGCCACCCAGGACCTCAACCTTTGCCTATCCCCAACCTCTACAATAGGGGGTTTCATGATAGAAAAAGACATGTCAAAAGATTCAAAAAAGATTTGGAAAAAGAGGTTCTTTTGTACCTCTCAAGATTGATCTTTGGCATGTATCTTTTGCCCTTGGGGGTAAAAGTGTTGCCTCAAGATTCATAAAAGGTTGAGAAAAGAAAGGCCTCAAAATAATGTAACTCATCTGAGAATTCAAACTCTGCTTGAAATGTTCTACTCTACACCACACATCACTTGACCATCTAACTCAATCCATCCCCATGCCACGCTCCAAGAAGGTTTCTGCTGTAGGTCTAGGCATACCATCTCCCTTGAGTACTAATACCACTGAACTCCTTGTATCCAAGGTGTCCACTGGCAGCAAAAAAACACCAAACAGCTATATCCAATGGTCCAAGAACCCTGATTGGACATGGACAATTGTTGCAAAGCTCCAAGAGGATGACACCTTCCACTGTGCCCTTTTCTCTGACTCTATCACTGAGGCAAAGAAGGAGAATCGGCCGATTCAGAAAAACAAGGTTCAACTCATCCAGCTCCATGTGGAACTTGCAGAGCACACCTTCACAGAGGATCCTGAGATGAAAGCTCTCTATCACACCAACAAGTCACACTTTGCAACTTCAGTTGGATCATGGATTGCTTCGTAAGCTATTCATATCTCATGCTTTCCTGTCTACTAACTGCCTCATCCCTCAGCCTGAAGTCAGATTACAAGACCTTTCAAAATAAGCTTGGTGCAACAGGAGCAGGTCTCGAAGTCAGTGAAGCTGTTGAAGGATCAGAAATATATAATCAGATTGGTGCACATGTGCCAGTATTCACTTGTGGATAGTCTAACATACCTTCATCCTAAATAGCGAGCTTTAAAGCCCAAAAATTCCCCTGGTATGATGAATTTCATGGATGGTGGTGGGAGCATCCCTCTCTTAATCCAATTGGAATTACGAATGTGGTCTCTGTGACTTCAGATGAGCATTGTGATGCTCTTCAGAATCTCTTTGACTCCTGGAACTCTGATGAAGGTGATGAAGATGATAAGGAGAAGATGGGAATTTCAGTTGCTGATGCAGATGCTCACATTGGAAGTCCTGATTGGGGGGTCTCGTTTGGTGATGAGAAAGATAGAGATGGATTTGAGGCAGAGGAAGAAATGCATGAGGAGAATGAGGATGAGGTGAATTTGGTCTTCTCTATAGTGTCTGTCTGCTAATTTTTTGTATGTAGTCACTTCCAGGTCTTCATGCATCCCCCAGCCTCACCATTGGGGGTGGTCGCGCTACTCCTTTCCCAGACTCACCAATTCCCACTCATTTCCCCAGTCTCTCCACATCATCTTCCACCAAGAAGCGCAAAGCACCTACTCCAGATTTACCCACTGCGTCCCCTGGCATGGCTGGTGCAAAGAAGAAGCACTCAAAGAAGAGGGATGCTCTTGTGGTTTTTGGTGACATGGCGGAGTCTGATGCTAGTGCTCTGAAACATAAAACTGACATCCATGCTCAAATCCAAATCGAAAAGATACGTGCTCACGAATGTGAAGCAAAGGAGCAGATTGCCATGGAAGAGCATTGGCACAAGTGCCAACTTGAGGCTGAAGAGTGCTGTGCTAAGGCTGACCGAGATGCACAACTCCACACACTGCAGGTGATTATGGCTGCTCAGTGAGGCATGGCAACTGGTGGAGGCCTTGGTACCTCCAGGGGGTTCGGTAATGTGCCTTTCCCCCCCAATCCTGATACATTTGATCAGGGTATGTTCTCTGGCAATGAGTACAGTCATAGTGATGGGATGGGCACTCCTGGTGACACTTTTGCTTTTGAGAATTCTGTTAACTAGTCTATTGATGGATTGAGGTGAATCAGCCTTCATTTTTCTTGAAGGTGAATTATCTTTATACTGTATATACTTCATATCTTTTTGTGCCT